>OOFC01023151.1:0-15277 GCA_900323345.1 Pseudochromis fuscus
TGAGGTGAGGTGTGGTGTGGTCAGGTGAGGTGAGGTGAGGTGTGGTGAGGTGAGGTGAGGTGAGGTGAGGTGTGGTCAGGTGAGGTGAGGTGAGGTGAGGTGTGGTGAGGTGTGATCAGGTGAGGTGTGGTGAGGTGTGGTGTGGTGAGGTGTGATCAGGTGAGGTGAGGTGTGGTCAGGTGAGGTGAGGTGAGGTGTGATCAGGTGTGGTGAGGTGAGGTGAGGTGAGGTGAGGTGTGGTGTGGTGTGGTGTGGTGTGGGGAGGTGTGGTGAGGTGTGGTGTGGTGTGGTGTGGTGTGGTGTGGTGAGGTGAGGTGAGGTGTGGTGTGATGTGGTGAGGTGTGGTGAGGTGAGGTGAGGTGTGGTGTGGTGTGGTGAGGTGTGGTGTGGTGAGGTGTGGTGTGGTGTGGTGAGGTGAGGTGTGGTGTGGTGAGGTGAGGTGAGGTGAGGTGAGGTGAGGTGAGGTGAGGTGAGGTGAGGTGAGGTGAGGTGTGGTGTGGTGTGGTGTGGTGTGGTGAGGTGTGGTGTGGTGTGGTGTGGTGTGGTGTGGTGTGGTGAGGCTCAGCTGCAGGGGGAGGGATGAGCAGGTTGGCTCAGGGAGCACTGCCAGGAGATGGGACTAGTGCAGCTGCACCAACTAATTAGTCTCTCACTGTCTTGCACAGTCGTGCGCTGGGGCCTGCTGACACCACATCACAAGGACTGCAAGCCAGAGAGGGGTTGAGTGCAGACTGAATATTTAATTGAAGTTGCGCAGTACTGCGCTGCAGAGGAGCCGGGCACGTACCGGGTCTGCCTGGGATGTCTGTACTCTGGTGTGGCGTGTACACCACAGACACTCTGACCATGGTGAGTGGGAGTGTGAATGGTTGTTTGTCTCTGTGTTGCCCTGTGATAGGCTGCAACCTGTCCAGGGTGGGCACCTCCTGCCCGATGACAGCAGGGATAGACTCCAGCAGACCCCTGTAACCCGAGTGTGGAGAAGCAGGTATAGAAGATGACTGACTGACTGACTGACTGACTGACTCTGACAATGACTGTGGCTCTGTCTGTGTCAGGGTCACGCAGGGGAACCCACAGAGCTGTGCACTGATAGTAAGTCACTGCACAGGGTCATCCTGAAACACCTGGACTGTTGTGGATCCATCTTTGGACCTCCTGCAGTTTGGAGGTGAAGGTGCTGCCCTCTTCCTGCTGCACGGTGTTTATTTTCACCATTCTTCACTGTGACGTCATCTTTTTGTACTTCTCCAGGTACGAGTGGATTACTAACCACCTCAGCATGTCCTGTAGCCTCACATATCCAGACACCATTATGAGCAGCACTGGGGCACCACAGGACATAGTCCTGTCTTCCTTCCTGTTCTTCTCCTGGACTTCAGCCTCTGCTCACTGTCCTGCCACCTGCAGGTGTTTTCACACAGCTCCACTCAGGGGCTGTGTCAGCAGGGGTCAGGGGTCAGCACAGGAGTGTGTTTGTGGTTTGGACTGAACCACCTGCAACTAAGACAACAGAGAGGACCCACCTGAACCTGGTCAGCATCAGTAGAACAGAGGTGGACATAGACTGAGACAGATCAGAGTCGTCTGTGTTTTCTCAGCAGACTCAGGTCTCTTAACATCTGCAGGACCACGCTGCAGATGTTCAGTCACTCCCTGGTGGCCTGCGTCTTCTGAGCTCTTCAGGAAAACTGGTTTGGTCTTAGGACCAACTCGAGTGTCTTGTGAAAGTATCAGAGAGGAGAGGAGGATGCTGCTCAGCCCCTACAGACCACACTAGTGTCCGAGCAGAGCACCTTCACTCACAGACAGGAACCACCAAACAGCCCGTCAGACGCCTCTGCCTCTGTCTGCAGGAGGAAACGTTCATCTTCTTCAGACTGCTGATCATGCAGATGTAATTTATGTGCAATAGTGTTGTTTACAGTGTTCATCCCACTTACTGTCATAGGTAATACACTGTGTAATGTGGGGATTAACTCTTAGCCTGGTATCACCATGAATATTCTCATTTCCATCAGCGCCAACACCGAGTGTTCGCTTTTGTATAACCTTCAGTTTGATTGCACAATAGACTTTTTAATTTATGTGACATTTATTTCAGCAGGTAAAATGTTTGTGAACAAGTTTCATTCACAAACATGACCTGGTCCTGATCCAGTTGGTTTATTTTCACAAGTTATTCCCTGGACCCGGGACTGTGCATTGGATTAAAAAAACTTCAGCAGGGTAAAGGTTAATAAAGTTCATCTCATCTCATCTCATCTCATCTCATCTCATCTTATCTTATCTTATCTTATCTTATCTTATCTATATCTATGTTGTTGCCTGTAGCAGTGACAAGTAAAAAACAAACAAACAAACAAACCCCAGGTCCAGTTACTGTAAACAACACCACAAAGAGAGATGTGCTGTGAGATGTGAGAGATGAATCCACTTAGTAGAGAACAGTTGCAGTCCATCCATGACTTGGATCCAGTGTATCTAACTATTATATAACAGCTAAGCACTGGGATGTGTTTGTTAGCTTGTATATCCGTCTAAGTGAGTCCTGCTGCAGGATGTTCAGAGGTACAGATGAATTGCAGCCTCATTACATGTTGTAGGATGTCAGCGGATCATTTGATGAGAGTTTCTCTTTTGATTTCAACTTAAACTTTAGATCTGAGACAAATCTCAGCACTGAAGTGAACTGTTTGATGTCTCCTTCTGACAGAATGATCCCACAACAAAGACTAATCATCTGCAGAATATGAAACTGTCTCCACCACCGTGCACCACTGGCATCAGCAGAGACGTCTGGTAAATAAGTGCAGATAATTATTCCTTAGTTTTTGATTTAAGCATCGTCTCTGCACTGCAAACAGCAACATCAGACGTGTGGTAATTACCTTCAAAACCACTTGATCGAGGTTCAGAAGCAGTTAATGTTCAAAGAAGAAGCAACATCAACTATTAGTGAGAAACAGCAGTACTTCCACTCCCTCAGTGTATTTACAATAGTCATGAATTATTAAAGTCATTAAAACTGGGCTGTGGACTTATTGTGAAGCTTAAACCATCAATCAGCAGCAAAGATGATCAACTAAACTAATAACTTGACCTTCCCTGAGGGCTCATAACTGACTCACTGCTTTGTGTTTATCAGACAGTTTTTATTTGTGATTAGGTTGTGAACTGGTTCATGTTCAGCTTCACGACAGCAGCTCCTGCAGAGTTCAGTCTGTGGCTGCTCTGTGTCATCAGCTGCAGTGGTGCTGATGTGGTGATGCATGGTGCCATCACAGACACTGACTGAGTGACTGAGTAATCCTCACATCTGCAGGAGACACTGTCAGCAGGAGGCAGGCCAGTGCTTAGCGGCACGAGGCCTTCAAAGAGCCTTATTGTAACTTTACACATAAAAGTGAACTGAAGTAAACTGGGACATCTCACCAAACCAGCACAGTCGGCCATATTTAACTGTCCAATCTTTCTGTTTCTCTTTTACATAAGCTGAATAATAGTAATATTAAATAAAATAATAAATTTAAAATAAAAAGTACATGTCCCAGCCCGTAGATGTCACCTGGATTCAAAAATCCACTTCCTTCTTTTCTTTATCTAATTACTTCCACACACTCAGTCAACCTGCTGTTTATAGTGATTCAGTGTCAGCTCCTCCAAACTCCTGTGTCTCCATCAGCACCTCCAGGTTTGAGAAGTCGTTCCTCATTTGTCAGATTTTACAGTTACAGTGTAAAACAACATCAGTGTCTGCAGCATGAGTCACTGGAAGGACTGGGAACACTGGTCTGACACACAACAAGAAAAAATACAATGTCTACATCCGTGTTTATTTTGTGCATGGTTCACTTTACATGTCTTCCTGTGGTGGTGGAGTCAGGGGTCACAATCAGAACTGAGAAATTAGAAAAGGATCAAGATGAAAGCACAGTAAAAAACAAAGTACATGTTGGGAGGACTGTACAGAGTATTGAGTACAAAATAAAAGCATTGTTTGAAAATCAGTGAAATATAAAATAAATGTGTCACGTTGACACTGATGTGATGTGATGTGTGTCTAATGAATGGGCAGTGTGTACTGAAGAGGTTATCTCCCGCCTCCTGTCAATGACCAACTCAACTATCACACTAGTTTACAGATCAGGATCTTTTCTAAGGGACAAAGCTCAAAGAAAAGGTTTTTCAAAATAAAATCACTACATATGAAGAAAAGTAAGTTGTGTTTGTGTTTATTCACAGATCTTTACATTTTCTCTGTGATGCTAAACTCATCAGTATTAACTACAAAGTATCTGTATGTACAAAACCTCCTACAGGAAGAGGAGCCTCACAGCATCAGAACGATGGTTATTCAGTAGTACTGCATGTATTTAAAACTGCAGTATTGTGTTTGGAAGCTGGTTCAGTTTCCTGCCACGTTACATTATGAGCTCCATGTTTCTCTTTCCTCTTCCTTCTCTTTAGATCTTGTAACAGTTACATCTTTGTTACAAGCAGCTTTTCCTCTCTCTCCTCTTCTTCATTCATTGAATATAAAGCAGCTAAAATCTGATGGTTCATCCAGCAGTACTTAAAAAATAATAATGATAATATTAATAATATTATCAATAATAATAACAATAATAATAATAACTGTAGCACTGTTATTTATCTGCCAGATTTCAATGTTTAAGAATAAGTAAGTTAATGAGTAATGCTGTTTATTGGTGTATTTCTTAGGTAAATACTGCAGTAAAATACTCAGATTTATTTCTGATCAGCTGATCTATTGTTCAAATTGTAAATTAGACATCTGTCATTTGCTAAACACTTTATCACATTATATTCCAAACAATGGTTTTCAATACATGACCACACAGATTGATGATTGGAGACAGACTGGACCTTCATCCTGGCTCCTGTTGACTGCAGTACAGTATCATCATCATGTATTTACTTTCTCTCTTAAACTTACAAACTTTTAGTTTTAGAGTTTAGTTTCTGTTTGATCATCTAGTTTTTTTTAGGTTAAAGTGGCTCCTCACAGACCATCATAATGTTGAATAGCAGGATGGACTAATGTCTCCACACCACTCAGGATATATTTTCATGCTACGACCTTTTCCTTTCCACAAACTAATCACTAATCAATGCAGATTTTTTGTTTATAACTTGCCAGATAATTTGAAGTGATTCATTAAATCAGCTGCAGCATCAGAAATTCATCTAAACATTTTCTGAATCATTACTGCTCTTTAATCAAAGGTCCATCCACCTGATTATTCTGTGTAGTACAGGTTTATTTTTTTTAGATTATTAAAGTTCAGATCGAGTGAAAAACATCTGATTCATATCATTGTTATCTGATGCTGCTGTTGAATGTAACTGGCATTATATTTTATAATTTCATGTGGTGAAATGTAAAACAGAATTACTGTTACCCAGGTAATCCTGTTAAAATGAATGTAATGTAATATTAATTACTTAGTATTTCTAATGAAACCACAGGCATGACAGTAAAGAGAGAGAGAGAGAGAGTGAGACAATGCAGTTTAATGAGGCAGCGATCATCCTGTGCTCATCTACTTCCTGTTCAGCAGTTTCTGTATCAATCACACAGCTCGAGCCTCTGCACCGCCGCCATGGCAGCAGCTCTCTGGATACATAGGTACACACTGCCCATCTGGTAGAAAAGTAGAAATGTGAAACATATGCAGGAACACTGTAAACGCTGACGTCATGCTCAGTAGAAATGACTAAAACTGGAAATGGCTGCAATGCTCTCAATACAAAATCATGGAGTCACGGACTGTGCTGAATTAATCTAAAGCGCAAAACACAGGAAAACAAATCAGACGTGGGAGCAAATAAAGAAACTGTGTTTTCAGCACACTGCTGTCTCTGTGCTGCTGGTACAGCCCGGTCTCAGCGACACAAGCACGATTACAACAACAAGAACTAAAGCAATCAAAAGATGTAAAGAGCACTCAACACATGGTGAAGCCAGAACTTGAAATAAGGTGAAAGGACTAATCCCCCGAGGCTGATAAAATCAATCTTTTTATACAGAAATTGAAAAAATATTTTTTCACATTGAGAGGGAAAATAAAATATTTACTGTACAAGCAATGACACCAACTCGTGCTAAAATTTGAGAGGGATCCTCAAGTCCCAACATGTGTAATCCCAAGAAAAATCTCCCACAATCCCTTGGTCAATGCTGTTTGGACACATTGTTACAAAACACTGGACCTCCAAGATATTGATAACCAATTCTGGTAAGAAAAGCTGTAGAAAAATAAAGTACCAGTAATCTCAAGATTAAAAGACCAAATGCCCTGGATTTTTTTTTTTTTTTTATCTCCACACAAATTGGAGAGGAATAAATCCACAAATGCTGTACTTTATTTTCCTTTTTTCTCTTTAAAAAAGATTTTTTTTTTTTTATTCATAACTCCAGCAGTTGCTCTTTTGGCAGTAAATGGTACGACAGGGGGATTGTGGGGAGTACTGGGAGGGCTCGTGGGCTTTTTCTGGTGCCTGTCTCCTTCAGGACAAACTCCATGCTCTCTGAGGTCACAGCTCATCGTCCAGTGTTGGAGCCTGTTCCCTCTGGTGTGTCGGCTGCTTCATGTTGAAGGCAGGGCAGGAGGTGTGGTGGCTGGGAGTGCTGCTGAGGTAAACTAGTGATGGAGACACAAGTGAGGAGAAAGGGGGAGGGGCAGCTGAGAGGGCTGAGGTAGGTGAAGGTTCAGATGAAGAAAAAGATGGAGAGAAAAACAAAGAGGAGAAGTGTTCATGAAATAATCAAACTTCTGTGTTTAGATTCCAACACAGGGAAGCACAGAGGAAACTCTCTGGACAGAAATAAGAGAAAACAAATGGTGACATACGAGGTTTTTTTAAGGTTATCTTCCAACACACCTTCTGTCACCTCCTCCCTGTTCACCAATGTCAAAATAAAACACTGTGACTGATAATGAAGACGACTGCAGTAAACTCTGACATCACATCCTGTCTTCAGTGGTGGGCCTCAGACAGCAGCTGGTCTGCAGCCACCGAGGCTGACGGTGACAGCCGGACACATTCAGGACAGTGTGAGGTGTGTGCACGATTCAAACTGCACAACACAAGAGTTATGTCTTTATTCCAGCTCCTTTAATTCACCAAATATCTACATTTACATTTTACACTGTTGTTATTGCTGCTGTCAACAAAACTCAACACATCTGGCAGCTGTTTCACATGTTATCAGGAGGGTTAATGGAAACCAGAGAGTACTGTGCTACAATATTATTCCAGAAATTCAATGTTTTCTATTCAGGATCTTTAGGATGTTTTGCTGTTCGTATACATTACATAGTGCTGATATTAGGAGTTTGTCCCCAGCTAAACACATTTTGTAATACACCTTTTATTTTTATGAATGAATTCACTCAGTAGGTTTGAGCTGTGGACTCTCACACACAGTGAGTTCAAGACGTATTCAGACCTCTTCACCTTTTGCACTAAATTGTTTTTTTTTATTCATTTTAAATTAAAAAGTAAAACTGACATTTTTCCCCAACAAGCTACACCAGGGTTGGCTACCCCTGATCTACACCCAAGACCCATGACGTATTTTTAGAAAACATATTTTTTTTACAAACTAATCTAAAGCTGAGATCTCTCACTAATGTAATTTTCCAGGTTGGGAGGAAAACATTCCTGCATGTAAACACTGGGAGCAGCCTGTCTGCTGCAGGACGTGGACTGAACCCAGATTAAAGACGTAGCGGCTGTGGTTGGGGGATTGCCATTCCCAGACTCTCCCTGATGTAAACACACTGGAGGAGATTCAACATGCCAGTAAAACAAGGTATGTGAAGCACTGAAGCCCTCAGGGCTGCCTGACAGGCTCCTCCCACACCAGACCTCCTTTGCAGAAGTCTGAAGATCAGAGTTGAAGCTGGTGGTGCAGCTGATTTCAGAAGCACTGTTTTCATGCACTTTTTCATTTGAGAGTCAACTTGGAAGTGGTTTGATACAAAAGCCTGTTTCAGACGACAGAGGAGGAGAGAGATGCTCAGGAGGAGGACAGCACATTCTGCATTAAAACATGTCCCTGTCCACAAAAGTCCACAAACCTGTGTCCTTTACATCCAAAGCTTTGACCGGCCTGTCTCAGTTACTGTCCTTTGGCAGCATGGTGTTGCTCACCATGCCTTCCTGTCTGTCCTGCAGGCAGCACTCAGGGCTTCATCAGACCCTCCACAGACAGAGTGGGAGGTAGGGCGGCTGTGTTTACATACCAGTGTGCCAGCCGGCTAAACGATACCAGATCCTCAGCCTGGACCCTTTAACATCACGTAAACAACGCCACAATTACAGCTACATGGGCACCACTATTTAACATACCTCCTGCTGCTGTTTCCCATTGAAGCAGAGTCATGTAAAATGGTACCATACATCCCAGCACCAGCTCCACATCGCTTACTCAACCCAGCTGCATGATGCTGATGGAAATACAACGCTGATCTGTGGGATCTGTTATTTTGTCAGAATTATCACCATCACCATGTTGACATGATTCTGTTCAGCCTCCCATCTGGTACTGGTGTTACTGGAGAAACTACAGTGGGGACTTGCTTCAGGGGCTCATTATGGATTCATTTAGCACTTTGTAATGTGCTGACACACATCAGTTAATTCCTGCCTCAGCAAAACTGTCAGAGCCAGATTCACCAGGAAAATGGACTGGTGCAGATCAGCACTGTAGACCTCTACAGGCTGCTGCCCGCTCATCATCCATCCACAACCTGGACTTTGTTGGGTACAGTCCATCACAACACAGCCTGGAGGCTTCCTGAGGTAACTCCACAAGCTCAGAAAATTAATTACTGTATTTTTCGGACTATAAGGCGCACTTAAAATCCTTTAATTATCTGAAAATCGACAGTGCGTCTGATAATCCGGTGCGCCTTATGTATTAATTCTGGTTGTGTTTACTGACCTCGAACCGATTTTATGGTGGTGCACGGCACTCAAAAATCTGTCAAAATGTTTTAGTACGACTTTGAGAAACTACGAAGCTGCACCTCTTGATGGATTGTTGGAGCATTACGGTTACTGTAGTCAGGAGCCGAGCGGAGTAATGTGTACTCCGCTGACTCGCAATACTACGGTGTGTATAAAGACCCTAAAATGACACCTGTCACTTAATGCGCCTTATAATCCGGAGCGCCTTATGTATGAAAATAGACCCGTTCATTCTCGTTCATTGATATTGCGCCTTATAATACAGTGCACCTTATGGTCCAAAAAATACGGTATACTCCATGTTGTAATATTATAATCCTACAAAAGCTCATAAGTGATAACTACAGTTCAAAATGTTGCCCAAAAAATATGATACAATGATGAAATAAATGTTTTTTTTACACAAATAGTTAACCTCCAACAAGGACAGAGGAGCATCCTTCAATTCGTGCTTAATTTCCCTGAAAACTGTGTCACATCTTGCACAATATGAATGAATCTGGCTACAAATCTGCTATGACTGGTGGCTTCACACTCCTGAGTACTGTAGCATGCAGTAGTGTAAGTATTCACTCTGAGCTGGTCAGTGGAGACCTGGTTAGAAGCTGCTGACTGATTTACAGTGCAGCAGTAAACACATTCAAAGCCTCTGTTGTGGTCATTTCAATGTTTTCTAAGAACAGTGGGTCTTGCAGGTTCTTGGACATTTCTTACTGAACAGACCTCTTGCAGCGGATGTAAGCAGTTAATGATGATGATAATAATACTGCACTAAATGTGGTAAATGACAGTTGATAAGGAGCAGCATTGTACAGCACCTTTCATGACCTGTCAGGAGCCTCTGACTCAGCTTCAACATGTGAGGGACTCTCAGGAGAAACAGCTGCTGCTTAGTAATCAGTCTCAGTCCATTAGTTGTGATGGTCAGTGTTCCTCAGGGGTCTGGATCAGGTCCCCTTTTAATTTACTTTTTATGGAAATAATCTAGATCCAAACCTGTCACATACTAATTTATAAGGAAGACCACGAATAGTGAGATGGTGAGAGGCGGGTGATACTCACCTTCAAAGGATGAGCCGTCCTACTCCGGGGTGATCTCTGTTTCCTGGTGCACAACCACTTTGGTCACAGACATGTCCGGGTGCTGCTCTTTTGCCTCTTTAATGGCCTGAGCCAGAGCCTGCAGAGTGCACCAAGGAGAACAATCCAAGCTTGTTAAGTAGATCCTAATTAAAGAGTTTAATTAAAATGACTTGCAGGCCGAACACTTCCCTTCATACTTTGCTCTGTGGAGAACATTAAGCCTACAAATGATTCCAGTGTGACTTATCTGATCTGCATTTCAAATCTATGGCAACATCTGACCTAACACTGCCTTAGAGAAGCTGCTTCCTGCAGAGCTCTGAGGAAAACATGATGACATCATCTAGTATGAAGAGTGAAGCAGTAAACAAATGCTCGTGGTCCTCCATCCTTCACACTCTTCACCTTGTCGTGATCGATTTCAGTGTCTCCAGTGATGACGATTCTCTTTTCGATGCGGGTCTCAGAGATTCCTCCTTTCACCGTCTACAACACAGACACATGACACAGGCTGGAAAACACATTCAACCTCATTTCACCTCAGAGACGTTCAGAGAAAAGCCAAACAATACCTGCAGCCCCACTCTGTCACATGGGTGTGCTGTCCCTCCCTGACAGAGGGTTAAAATAATGGTTCCCTGCTCAGTTTGTGAAGATGATGCAATGGAGCATGGATGTATGCAAAGCAAAGCCTTTGAAACATATGGGAGCAGACATGCATTTAATTACAGGAATAATTAAAGTGAAAGTAGGTCATGCTGAAGTACACTAACTGCTGAGCTACATACAGCTGTGCAGTGTTTGTGGAGTGTGTGTGTTTTCAGTGGATCAACTTCCCAGACATGTTTTTAAGTCATAAGAAGCATCTTTTTCTATTATGTCTGAGAAGATTTATGGATGTTTACTGGATGCACATCAGAGGTAATGTCATCCACAGAAAATGTATATTTAGAAAATGTGTTGTAGATTTCACTGAGTTGTGACCTTCAGTAGCCCCTGACTGGCACAGTTTGACTTTATTAACACCAGAGGCAGCACGTCACAGCCAGGGCTGCTGCCTGAACTGACAACCACAGGCAACCAGCAGCTGTTTTTAGAGCACCAGCATACATCTCACCTCAGACTCACATGAAGACACGTCCACTTTGGTTGCTAAAGAGCTTTGATTTTAGTTTTTGATGACTGGTCAAACGGTTTCACAGCAGAGGCCAATTCAAGTGGTAAAGCTGAGGTTTGTGCAGCTAAACATAAATGAAAGAAACATTTCTAAAACACTAACATTGTTCCATAAAGACTGAGTTTTAGCACCAGCCACTGCTGATGTAGTAACACAACATTAACCTGCAGGTGTATCAGAGGCTACCCAGATAACCAGGGAAATACTCTGACACTGTTCAACATGTGTCTTCTGAGGCTACACCCACGTGCTAACGCTCCAGCAGCTACTTCAGTAATGTGCCATTGTGAGTCAATACCACTGGCAGAGTGACAGACAGTAGAGATCCATCACAGCGTGGAGGTAAATGACTGTATTGGCCTGTATTGACGGACTGTGGGGCTGTTAGTGCAGTGAGCAGACCTTGGTGATCTGGGTGGTGGTAGTGGTGCTGATGGTCTCGGAGGTGATGGTCTGGGCGCTCAGCAGCACTCCTGATTCCCTCTCTGCCAGGTTGTCCACCGGCTGTGGAAGAGACACCTTTTAAGTGTTACACAAGGAATCTACTTAAAATGATTCCACTTGATTCAGTTTGATCTGTCGCTCACACGCTTTCTTCAGAGAGTCGACCACCCTCACACTTCCTGCATATTTCACTGTGTTGTAGATTTCATTCAAACTGTGGCAGGTGCAGGTTCTGTTTCCTTTCATCTTCTCTAACATGTATCTAAAACTTGTTTGAAGTCCACCTGTGACAAATTGGATTTATTGAACATTGTTAAGAAAACAAATTTGAGTAAATAAGGAGCCACAGTGCTCACTGAAGGTCAGGACAGAGCATATCCCTGGAGTCCAGAGAAGTCTCTGTAGATCTCTGCTGAAGTCGTGAGTGTTTGCAGAAGCACAGAGGCTCATGCTACTGTGAAATCTGAACTAACAGGACTCTGGAGTCTCCCAACCGGACGTGCTGAGTCCTGAAACAAGAAGGTCAAGGAGCTGACCAAAAACCCAGCAATCACCTAAAGACAATCTCCATCAATCAGGCCTTTATCATAGAGAGCTTAGATAAAAGACACAAGTAATAGACCAATAACAGTCCACTTGGAGTTTACCAAACAGTATTTCAGCCTCTTACAGAATGAGGAAAAAATCTTTTCCTGGTCTGAACTCCAAGCAGTGTCTCCTCATCATTTGCTAACAGCATCCCGATGCTAAAGTATGGTGGTGGCAGCATCATGCTGTGGGGTGTTTCTCAAAGGAGAGACACAGAGAGCCTGGTTAGATCTGAGAGGAAGATGAATGCAGTCAAATACAGAGATGTTCTTCAAACCTGCTCCACAGTGCAGAGACCTGATACTGGTTCAGGTTTCAGCACCACATTGACCTGAAGCAAGCAGCCAACACAACGCTGGAGTGGCTTCAGGTCAAAGGCTCTGACAGTCCTCGAGTCAGATCCACCAAAACCCACAGAGGACTGAAAATGGCAGTAAGCTGACAACCCACTGTGACACAGGTAAAGAGGACCAGCTGAGAAGACCTGCTGAGAAGACCTGCTGAGAAGACCTGCCCGAATCCAAAGTGAGCAAAACTTGTTGAGACCGAAAAAGACTTGAAGCTGTTGAAGAGCATCTTGTCAGACATGTTTTCATTTTACCGGTTACATATTGTTGTGAGATATTTCAAAATATGATGTAAAACACAATAAAGTGTGTAAATAGTCAGGGAGGTTTCCACAATGTCTGAAGTGTCTGAGCTGTTTGCAGAGTTTTAAACCTCAGACCTGATGTAACCAAGTAACTGCACGTCTGATCTCCTGGGACAGGGGTGTCAAACTCGTGCCATGGAGGGCCGAGACCCTGCAGGTTTTCTTTCCAGCCGGTCACTAAAGCAGGTGATTTTAATGATCAACACCTCCTTCAATTTGAGGGAAGGAGCTCATCAGTGAGACCAGGTGCTGGAGAAATGGTTGGAAAGAAAACCTGCAGGGTCTCGACCCTCCATGGCTCGAGTTTGACACCCCTGATCTAAAACATGCAGGATAGCGGCCCTCGAGGACCAGGATTGTCCACCTCTGCAATAGAAGATAGTTTATTCATCCCCTTGGGGGAAAGTCAAGGTATCCACATAATTAGTGAGGTATTTATCTCACATAAAACAAAAAACACAACAATCACAACAATAAAAACTACAATATAAACTAGAGAGCTACCTGGATTTGCTGACGTTCATCCCGGTGAATGTGCAAAAAATGAAATAAAAAGTAGTGGAGTGGAAGTGGAAAGTAGCAGCAGTAAACGGTCATGGTTTACTGAGGCACTTCATAGAACAAAACCATCATGAACTCTTCACCCTTCACTGTTGTGACATACCCAATGTCTCAGTTCAAATCTCTTGAAGGCTGACGGGATCTGTTATAGTTAGTGTTTTCCCCCCATTGGCCACAGGGGGCAACGTTGAGCCACACACACTTTACAGGCGAACGATTCAGACTTTTGCACTGGTGTTTTCAAACTGTATTTTTCAGTTTTACAAGAGAAATAAATTTAATGATGAAGACCGACTTGGTCTCAGACAAAGTGCTCGAGCTTTACCACCCAGTCTCCTCCCCATTGGTTTGTACAACCACCTGAAGACCTTCTCAACTCTCATTCTTTTGTTTCTGTACCAACTGCAAAAATCCAAACCAGTCATTACATTTAATTTAAGATTGTGTTTGAGCTGCTTGAAGGAAGGAGCAGAGCAGAAATAAAGAGTCAGAGCACACTGATAACATTCCTGCAACACTACAAACATAATGTAGGGCGAGCAGTTCAGGCATGCAAAGGATTTTTTAATCACCATGATAAGAGCTGATTACACAAACTGAGGAAGGAGCAGAAAGAGGAGACACAGGAAGGTGAGGCGAGGGCTTCATCGACTATAACTACAGAGTACATGCAGTTCTGGGTCGACCAGGTTAAACAGACGTACTGTACGATGGAATCATAAAAGTGACTGAAGACGAGCAGGAGGCATCTTAACACAGCTGGAGTAAATGCCAACTCTCTGAAAGCTCCGATAACTCACCACCCACATTCCTCCTGTGAGGGAGGAGGCAGTGAGCAGGAGTGATTCATTTTTATGGAATGTCATTATAGAGCAGGCCTGGTATTACAGGCTGAGATCCAGCATCCAACAGGAGCCATCATGTTCACTGGTACATCCACAGACACTCACCAACTCATCTCATTCACTGGAGTACTTTTCCAGTGCGGAGATAGACCCTGACCTGTCCTCTTCACAGGCTGAGGGGTCGAGTTAGTCTCAAAAACATAAAAATCAGTTGTATCTACCATATTTTCCAGATTATAAGCCGCTACTTTTTTCCGACACTTTGAACTTAAACACTAGTGTGGCTCACGTATCGGCGGCGCGAAGCTCGTTGCCTTTTTACAAGCTAACAAGCTCCATGCCGCCGATACATTTAGCGTCGTCACATCAGACCCGGTCAGAGTGGACCACATGAAACTGTTCGAATAAATTCACTTGTGGCTCATAGACAGGTGCGCTCAATAGTCCGGAAAATATGGTATATGTGTCAGCATATTTGTTTTCCAAAATGCATTCATGTGAAATCTTTTACTCAGAACAAATAATGCAGAAAATAATGGTACTACATCAATACTGCTGCAGAGGGAGGTATTCTACTTCCTACTTCCTGTCCAATACATTACAGAGGTAGGTATTCTACTTTCTACTTCCTGTCCAATACATTACAGAGAGGAGTATTCTACTTTCTACTTCCTGTCCAATACATTACAGAGGGAAGTATTCTACTTTCTACTTCCTGTCCAATACATTACAGAAGGAAGTATTCTACTTTCTACTTCCTGTCCAATACATTACAGAGGGAAGTATTCTACTTTCTACTTCCTGTCCAATACATTACAGAGGGAAGTATTCTTCTTTCTACTTCCTGTCCAATACATTACAGAGGGAAGTATTCTTCTTTCTACTTCCTGTCCAATACATTACAGAAGGAAGTATTCTACTTTC
>OOFC01023153.1:0-41924 GCA_900323345.1 Pseudochromis fuscus
TTTTCCCCCCCCCCCCCTTAAAAAAAAAAAAAAAAAAAAAAAAACTCACACCTTCTGCCCAGATAGGGACTACGCCTATAATAGTCTGCTGATGAAACCAAGTGTCAATATCTTTTTCCTGCGAGTTAACAGCCAGTTAACGAGAGAGGGAACATTTTTCATTCATCTTGGCAACAGATTGAAACCAGAGGAGCTTCAAATCTTTAAATAATAACACACACACATACACACACATGGACATATAAGTAAAACTTAGTGTTAAAGCAATTGAATGGTTGGTGAAGTGTCACGAGTCTTACCTTTTACCTGCTCCTCCACATGCCAAAATCCACCTTCACGTTTTACATCACTGAGTGGGAGTCCGAGGCGCACACTCTGACTAACACACACTTGAACAGACTGTGAATGCAATCCTCTCTCTGTGTCCTTCCACTCTGTCTTCCATGGAAAAAACAAACTACCTTCATAAATATGTTTTTTTGTGTCTTTATTTGTGATTTTTTTTTTTTTTTTTTAGCTGGTCTTCCCCTTGGTTATAGGAGGCAGCTCATCCTTCCTGACGGCGGCTCCAGGTTTAACGAGGCTTCAGCACCGCGCAGGATGACGGCGTGCGGGGAGACAGTGGAGAGAGAGATGTGGAGAGAGATGCGTCAAGCCAGCAGCTGAGGCTACACAGAGCAGAGGATGGCTGTGCCTTCAGAGTAAAAGCCTGAAATAAGCTACTTTTTAAATCTTGAGTTTAAATCTGGAAATAATCAGAAAGTTTGAGATTTGGGGACATGCAGATATGTTTTGGATTATCAAATTAAAAGAAATGTGTTGCCGCCTACAGCAACCAGGTCTCAAAAGTGCCAATGCAAGTAAGAAAAAAGTGCAATACCCCCGATGGCCACTAGATGCTGGCTCCAAATAACTCTGGCTCCAAATTGACTTCAGTTTAAATCAGACCATATAAGGAAATGCTCAGTCAATAAATGTTTCCCACCAGTCATTGTGATGCCATTCACTAAGATAAGATAAGATAAGATAAATTCTTCGGTCACAGCTGCAGGAAAAAAGTAAAAAAAAGTACAGAGTGCAAGTAACGAGTTGACTTAAAAATAGGAGGATAAAGCAAATACAGAAATATAAAATAAGAAGTGCAGGAATAAGAATTTAGCAAAAATTGTAAATTGTTTTCATTTGTGCTCTGGTGGTTCATCTGATGGAGAAAAAAAGGATCAGGATCCAGATCATGATATAATCAAGATATTGGGCTTTATGAAGAGGAATATTTAAGGGTGTATTAAAACTGGATTAACATTTAATTTGTAATCTGCAGGTGAACTTGTTGGTCACTTATGGCTCTGAAAAAACCAACACGACGTCGTTGAAATGTCAGACTCCTAGTTTCATGGGTGATGGTACATTGGCTTTGTCCATTTTATTTACAGTCTATGGTGACACTGATCATGTTGACTACAATTGTTTATGTTTCCTTCCATTGGATCCTTGGATTGAAACATGCAATCAGATGATGCTGGTCCAAGTCAGTCAACCTCCAGCTGTTGTTCACCTGTTGTTCCTCAAGTTGTTCCTCAAGTCCCTGAAGAAACTTCTCTGACTAAACATCACTGTGATCGTCACAAACATGGCATCAGGATGACGTCAGATTGTTGTTCTCAGCAAACAGGGACTTTCTCAATATTAAATCATGGCTGCACTGAGGGTCTGTAGGGGATGTGAGGCAAAGAGCTCTTAAATAGTTTATGTAAGCTTGGTCAGTTGCAGACCAAACGTTACCACAGCATCTGAAGATCAATACACTGGGCTGCAGATGATTTTGATCGAGGAAAAGGATCTTGCCTGGAAAAACAATCCAAAAATTCCAGAAAATATAATCCCTTATTATTGTAATAACAATACCTTATAATTAAATTATGATCAAGCCTTTCATGTGACTTAATACAATTTGAGGTTTAAAGCAGGCTGCAAAACAATGGATTGCAACACATGTGGCAGCTTGTTAACTGGTAACTGGTACAAAACACTTTGCCTACTAGTTGTGTACAAACACACACTGTAGAGGGACAAAAGTGTGATTTTTCTGCATTCTGTAAAATCCAAAACGCTGGGCAGCATGAGTACCATATTGTCTATAGGGACAAATCACTGATGTAATTGTAGAAGAAGAAGCAATCTTTATTCATCTTTATTGTCATTGTTCATGCTGCACACAATACAAAATCACGCAACAAAATGTCATTTCCACCCTACAAACACTAAACAATCCACACACATTGTAGGGGCCCCGTAACATGCGTGGACGGGGCATAGGGTGATGGAGGTGGAGGTGTGGAGGTGGACCAGCCCCTCTCCAGCCACCAGTCCACACTCTGCATTTTGTCCAGGCTGGGACTTGAGCCAGCGAAACTCAGGTTCCCAACCCAAGTCCCAACCCACTGAGCCACTGCTGCCCCAATCTTACATGATCTTACCTGCTGAAGAGCGGTGGTGCCTTCACTCTGGACCTTCTCCACAGGTGTTACAGGGCTCCTGTGCATGTGTGTGGGAGGCCTGTATGATCAGGGTGTAAATGTAATTTTGTTGTGTGCAGTGTTAAAAACTAGTGTGCAACAAGAATAAAGATTCTCCTTCTTCCTCTTCTTTATGGGAATTTTTTTTGCGTAAGCATTAAAAAGATTTTTTTTTAAGTGTCCGACACCATTTTCATTGGAGAGGTCAAACCAGTCGGCGGCAGCAATGCCTGATATGTTTTGCATCTCTGAGCCAGAAAGGAAGAAGAAAAAAGAAGTTGTAGGTTCAAACTGAAGGAGTGAAATGTTTCTGCAATAATGGGAAAATGTTTTAACAAGACAGTCTTGCTATTTTACCACAGCAGAGAAACACCGATAAATCTGGATTATGCCCTGGCAGAGGTTTGTGCTCTCTGAGTGCTTTATAGTTACAAGAAACATGTGAAGACTTTGACATTTAATCTGTAATCTGTTGTAAAGGGAATCGAGCGAAAACAAATAAGACAGCACCCTACAGGTGACCCTGGATCCACCTGAGGATTTAATAAACTTGAATCAATGCAGCCTGATGCTTCTGGAGGAATAAGTAAGATTCTGGAATTTATGAACATTTCTGTAATAATTGACAATTTACTGTAAAAACTTTTGTGTTCAGTTTGGTTCCCACCAGTGGTTTTATAATCTCAACAAAATAAAAGAAAAGTGTGGGAGTATGTCACAGTTGTGTACTCTTCAAATGTCTTGGCTGATGATCCTGGTTTACACTGGTTCAGGTTGAATGAGACACTGCGCTCTGATTGGTCATTGTCCTGAAACATGTAGTTGTCACACGGCACGAGAAAACATTCGAGTCGATTTGTTGGGACGTCATGAGGCAACCCAGGTGCAACACCAGTTGTCAGTCACAATGACAAAGTCAGCGAGATTAAACAATCAATTGGTGGTTTTTTTTTTGGTCGCCTGACGTCTTAAAGGCTTTTTTCAGTTGGATTTAGTGAAGTTTGAAGCTGGCATTTCCTAAAGTGGCACAGGGGATTTCAGATTCAGTGGGAGAGTACTTTTAAGGATAAAATCTACTTATAGCAGTGAGTCAGTGAATTGAAATGCTAAAATAGAAATGATGTGTTAATAAATTTTTAAATATGTTGCGTAAAAGTAGGCTACGATAAGCATTTGAAAGTGCCCTGATAGTTCATATTTTATTTTAATTAGCTTTCTGGCAGAGAAAAAAATAAAATATAAAAAAGCAGAGTAGAGGCAAGGGATAATAATTAATCTATGATCTTTGATTTTTATTCAAACAATATACCTTTTTTTCAGTGACTACAATGAATTTAATGACTACTGATATGTCTTCAGTGACAGAGGTTTTTTGCATTGTTTTCCCATATTGGTACATTATAGCCTTAAATGCCAAACTAAGTGTCCAACTTCCCCAGCAAAAGAGTCTTTATCAACCAGATATTTACTTCCACAAAACAGGGAGATAGCTGGAGATTTTTTTCCATCTGATTTTATTGTAGCCACAATGACAAAGACATCACTTCAGCTTAACTCACACATTGTTGTGGTCTCAAGAGAGATGTGTCCAAAACTGTCCCACTTTATCTGAAACCCTCAGAGTCCAGATGCTGTAGTGTGGAGAACCAAACAGTGAATTAACTGAAGAAATGAATTCACAAAGCTGTCAAATACATGGAGGAAATAAACACCAAGCACAAAGACAACACAACAAATGCAGCCCATTACATGGGGATTTGTTGTCTGTCAGTAGGGCTTTTCTCAGCATTCAAAATTAATACTACAGTGCAAGCTCAAGCTTTACAGGGTTACATTATTTTTAATTTATCATGAAGCACAATGGTTGTTTTTTTTTTTTTAATTCCCCCAAACAACCCTTCATTGCCTTGTCATGACTAATTACGCTGAACATAATTGGGGAGTAATCCTTCACACAGGGTTATGAAGAAATGTGCCACAGAAATCCAGAAAACATGAGGATATATGCATGAAGACAAATATATATTTTGTGATTCTGTGTGTTCAATGTTGAAGATAAACTTTTTAAGCCAAGGCAATAAACAAGACATAGACAACCTAAACACTAGACACAGACTTGGTGAGTGGCTGGGGCTGAAGGCCGAAGAGGAAGTGAGGTAGGACATGTAGTTGACCGACTGGAGGTGAGGGCAGGTGAGCAGGGAAGCAGGTGTTAGGCAGTCTGCAGACATCTTGCATGTGTGCGCAGACTTTTAACAAAATCTATTAAGATTTGACAAAGTCATTAAGAAACATTTCACTGATTTAGGTTTGTACTTACTGCTTCCTTCATCTTCTTCCTCTTCGGCATAGACCAGCAAACACAGACTGTAAATACTCTAGACAAGCAATCGTGACATCACCCTTTGCTTTGTGGACTTGGATTTTTGAAGCCAGGAGTTTGGCATTTAAATGTCGCCATGTTGGTTGGTTGGAGCCAGATAACCTTTGAACCCGATGCCACTGCCCGATGTGTGAGACTCGACTTCAGCGCCAGTTTCAGAGACCACACCTACCGATCAAGCTAATCTATCTATTATATATTAAATCCTCCTGTTTTTGAAACCTCAAATCTACTTAATAATGATTTTTTTCCCCACATGGACCACCAGATCACTAATAAGAAGGATTAACTTTAACTAATGACATCAGAGTGGTGCGTCGTGGTGGTGCAGTGGTTAGCACTGTCGTTACACAGAAATTTCAGCTCGGACCTTTTTGTGTGGAGTTTGTATGTTCTCCCTGTGCATCCATGGGTTTTCTATGGGCCCTCTGGTTTCCTGTCCAGGGTGTACACTTCCTTTCACCTGTTGCCAGCGACCCCTGCAACTCAGTTGGATAAAGGGGTAGGGGAGATGAATGAATGAACGAATGAATGAATGGAGCCAGCATCCAGTGGCCGTGGGGAGTAAACACTTTGCTGCACTTCAGCGTTGCCCTTATTTTTGAGCCCCACATGCTTCGTCCATTTCTATATACAGTCTATGGCTCATTGACACAGTAGTGGTGTTTTGTTGACCCGACTGCTTTTCATTTGCCATTGCACTTGTTAGAACATTCACCTTTTATAGGAGGATTTGGGGAATTTTTTGGACAGGAGCTTATCCTCTGACCAGAAATATTTTTTTTCCCTTGGGTAATATCATCTCTCTCACTCTCTCTCCCCCTCAGCATGGCAATCACAAACATCACCACTGATGTGAGTTAACAATATACTGTAAAAGAGGAAAACACTAACAGCCACCCTGGTGGAAGCAACAATTTAGCCAAGAATGGAAACACACAAGACTGTGTTGATGAGATGATCAGTGGCAGGTGAGTCGGTAATCCCGGTGGGGGGGCATGAAACACAGAGAGTAGGAGGTGCTACAACCAACAACACAGAGCGACACAGAAAAGCAGACAGACAATGGGAGCTCAGCAGACACAGGAGGGAAACACTTCCAACATGACAACGCAGCCGTGACATGAATCGTTTGTAAGACATGATTTTAAAAGGACCCAAATGCAGATGGATATAAATCCAGCTGCAGTTTATGGACACTGATTATTACGTCCACCAGGGAGATTATGTATTTGCCTGCATTGGTTTGTTACCAACAATCTGGAAAATACAGATCTGTTAAACGGTAAAAAACTGATGAAAATCTTATCAGTGCAGTTGGATTATGCCTTGATGGATGTTTGTGCTCCCTTACTCATGCTTTTTAATGTTATATTTACCGTATTTTCCAGACGATTGAGCGCACCTGTCTATAAGCCGCTATTGAATTTATTCGAACAGTTTCATGTGGTCCACTCTGACCGGGTCTGATGTGACGAGGCTAAATGTATCAGTGGCACGGAGCCTGCTAGCTTGTAAAAAGCCAACGAGTTTCATGCCTCCGATACATGAACCACACTGGTGTTTATGCCACAGGGTTCAAAGCGTCGGAAAAAAGTAGTGGCTAATAGTCCGGAAAATACGGTAATTATTCCTTTTCCAGTTTTTCACATTTTATCCTTCATACACTTTGGCATTTAATAAAGGTAGTTGAAATTGATTAAAAAAAATGTAGAAATCAAACTACAAACCTATTGAATTTTCATTTTCAAGGCACATACTTTGTTAGTATTAAGACTTTGTGGTTTGTAATATTACCTGAAATATGACAATCTTCATGCAAAAGGTTCTGCCATTATGCAAGGACTCTAAACCTCAACAAAAACAATAAAAAAGAAGTGGTACAATGAAGATAAAGACTCGTGCTTATGTGTGTGGGATCAGTTCAAAATGTCACATTAGCATCAGCTCAAAGGCTTCATGGACAACCAGCGCTAATCAATTGTCCGATCAATTTCTTTGTTATGTGGGGTTCAGATGAGGACTCAAGCATGCAACACACACAGGCAGGTTATGGCAGCTCATATATAGCGAGAGGCTGAGAGTGGAAACAGGTGAGCGGCGAGGCGGCGGGAGATGGGGTGATGTGGCAGGGCGAGTGGGAGTGTCTGGTTTGCGGTGACGAGAGCGGGCGAACACAAAGCAGAAGGGATGACGAAAGGCAGAACCAAGACAATCTGTTGAAACCAACGAATCATTACATCAGAGGTGGACAACGCTGACGCTCCCAGAAAAGCTTATCAGGGCTTTAAGAAGAGGTCGATATCTGGCTCACATGTCACCCTGATCAAACCTCTCCTGCTGGAAAGAGGATTTGCCTCTGTTCAGAGAGCATCTTTATACCTGGAGTGGAAAATCGGGGGGGAAAAAGTGCTTTCATTTTTGTTTGATAAGATTTAATTTTGAAAGTTTTTCATAGGAAGTGCTATTTAATATTCTGCTTCCTTTGCTCCTGGGTTGGTGGGAATCCAGGCTTCCAAGTTAATCAGTCTGCTTTTACCTGCAGCTCACAGCATGGTACAAAAAGGAGAGGTGCGCCTGTGGGATCTATTTTTCTTCAGCCTCCACTCCCCTCCCCCTCTTTCCTCTGTCTTTTTCACTCTGCTCTGTGTGACTTGTAGTCAGCTTTTATCCATTCATACCCTCTCCCCCTGTTACTCATACACACCACACTCCCCCTTATCTTTCCATTATTTTAATCTTGTGTGACATACTCTCCCCGTAACTAAGTCACAGGGGACCTCACGACTCACATGTGGCATAATGAAGATGTACTGTATGTGTGAGAGTGTTTTCATATATTTGTTCGAGGACACATTGTTCTCACCAAGGTAGCAAGGTGTGAGGAAAACACCAACTAGAGAACAGGTTTCCAGCTTTGAATTTATATGTGGTTGCATTGGGTCCAGGTTTAGATTTTGATTCAAGATTATATTTAGATTGAGGTTGAGATTGAGGAGTTAACATTGAAGGAAATGTTTGTAAAGGTGTGATAAGACAGAAAACACTATTCTAGACTTGAGGGGGAACAAATTGACATGTCTTTCTCACTTGGCTTTTACCAATGGGGATGTCGCCTCTGCAGTTTTTGGTTTCTGTCTTTTCATACATAGCACAACATACCAATTAATTACTTTTGAAGGGACAGGTCAGTGCACCAACAGGTGGTAAGACCTAAATTATTTTTGCCTCACCAAAATCTTAATATTTGTTCTTGTTATTACCTCTGCCAAGGAGGTTAACGTTTTACCTGCATTAGCTTGTTTGTTTTTTTCCAGAGATATGTTGTTACCAAGGGAACGGATGATTACATTTTGCGCTCAAAATCCTAAATTCAAAGGAGCGCATCCTGTCGGTGGGGAAAAGATAAATAATGAAACACACACCCATTGTTGAATTGATCGAACTAAAAATTGACCATAGGTGAGAGTGGGAGCGGTTGTTTTTCTCTGTGTTAGCCCTGCGATAGGCTGGCAACCTGTCCAGGGTGTACCCCGCCTACTGCCCGATGACAGCTGGGATAGGCTCCAGCAGACCCCTGTGACCCAAGTGTGGAGAAGCAGGTATAGAAGATGACTGACTGACACCCATTCTCACTTACAATGGGTGACAATGTTGCTTTTTCACCACACAGGGGGAACAGTGTTCAGTGTATAGTATCAGTAAAGCTGGATTATGCGTTTGTGGAGGTTTGTGCTCTCTGAGTGCTTTCTAGTTGGTAATGTTACCTAAAGAGCAAATTATTAATCTAAAAAATATGCAAGAA
Source organism: Pseudochromis fuscus (assembly GCA_900323345.1). Classification (NCBI taxonomy): domain Eukaryota; kingdom Metazoa; phylum Chordata; class Actinopteri; family Pseudochromidae; genus Pseudochromis; species Pseudochromis fuscus. The sequence goes on from OOFC01023153.1 coordinate 8,705, forward strand.
CAGCAATTGTATATTGTAAATAGTATGCAAGCTTTAGTTGGTTAATGTGAGAATACTAAAATTAACTTTTGGTGAATTAAGAAGGGTGGATACTAAGCTGTACCACTTGTTGTATCCAATGACCTGTTCATCCAAAACTAACTGGCCGGTGGCCCGGAGCTCTAACACTCCCCCCTGTGGGTGCTTTGTCTGTAAATGTATTTGCTGTTTGCAGAAATAAGCAGTCAACTGTTGGCTACATTTATTTGGCTTTCTGTCAGCACACAACTTAAAATGAGCAGTGACACCAGCTATTGGTGAAATTTTATATCTTGTGAACTGTCACAGAATCTAGATATTATTTTTGCTTACTAAAAGTATCACTTCATGTTTTAAAAGGACACAGAATCTAAAAGCAAAGACTCTATCCTCCTGACTAATTGCAACAAGGTTATAGGTAGTTACACACAAAAAAACAAGAATATGAGAGGAAGCGATTTCAATGAAACAAGAAGCTAATTTTAAATGCTTCCTCTGACATCTGTTGTTAAATGTAACGCTAGCCACAAGAAAGTTAACTTAGCATTAAGAACAGAAGAAGAAGCAGTGAGCCTGACTTGACAAACAAATGTACATGTTTCTAATTTATTTGGCTAATCTTTCCAAAAAAAATAAAAAAATACAAGTTACACTGAGATTTATTGACCATAAACATGTGAATTAATGAGTTTCAGGGTGTTAACAGGCTAGCTCATGAGTCCGCAACCCTGGTCCTAGAGCCACAATCCTGCATGTTTTAGATGTGTCCCTCATCCAACACACCTGATTCAAATGACCAGCTCATCATCAAGCTCTGCAGAAGCCTGATAACGATCCTGGTCATTGGAATCAGGTTTGTTGGAAGAGGGACACATCTAAAACATGCAGGATTGTGGCTCAAGGACCAGGGTTGTGGACCTCTGGACTAGGCCCTGTTTGCAGGGTAAATGCTCAGCTAAGCTAAGCCTATAGCATATTATCACATTTATTGTGCACAGAGGAGAATGAACTTCATCGTAAAGGCAAAAATGTTAAACTATTCCTTAAAAAAAGATTTAGTCGCTTCACAGAGAGAGGCATAGTGGGAAATACAAAGAGGCAATAATTAAAGAGGAAGGTTTTTCACAAGTACAGATATACAAATGTGAGTGTGTGTGTGCGTGTGTGTGTGCGTGCATGTCGCTGTGGGGAGGATGGCAGGAATATTGATTCCGCTGTCTTCATTAGCATGTACCTGTGGGGCCAACGTCTCTATGGGGTTCTGGCGAGACAAGCCAACGCTCCGTTTCTCCCCCTGTGGTGAAAGACTGGCTTGCCACTCCCCTCCTGCGCAGCCTGACACTCTGGACTGAGAGGAAGACCAAAATAGAAGCAGTAAAGACAGAACCGGAGACCAAAGAGGAACACACACAGCTCTGGCATCTATGGCAACCACGCTGAGGAAGAAAGAGTCATCTGAAATGTTGGTATCCATTTACACCTTTTATTGCTCCACAAGTCTCTGCATTCCTTTAAAACATGACATATTTCCACTCACAGCTGGACTGGTCTCCGCTTTGTGTTGTAAAGCAACTTTAACTACATTACCTTCAACATCTAATTTACCAAGCTTCATTATTGAAACACTCCAATTAAAAAAGGAAAAACACAACAATCACTTTAACTGTGTGCAGTTAATCTCTCCAAGACCACCCATTGATTTAATGTACAGAGCTCAAATTAGTGTGCAGGAATTTAAATCACAGAAAACTGTGACTTTTTCTCAGCTGCTTGGACACTGACAGCTGCAATACACAATGTAAGGAGTTGCATACATTGTTATAATCTTCAGTTTTAACAACGCAGCCGTCACTGCCCACATTTTTTTTTACACGTCCTTCATGTTGGCTGTAGAGGCTGGTGAATATATCCACTAGAGGGCACCCCAGAGTCAAAAACAACAACATACATTTTGCAATAATGTACTGGTGGCAGCAAAGTAACGTCATATAAATTTTTTACGAAACCGCATAACTTCTCCTCAAAAAGTTCTGAATAATTTAAAAGTTGAACCAGCGGCACAACGCTGGCAAGACCAATGGGCAACAGTGCCCCTACAGATTCCTGTGGTATGACTCCGGTTCATCCATTAGCTTTTAGAAAATATGCACAAATATGGATTAAATGAACGCAGAGTACCGACACAGGCTATAGAGTATAGGAGTTCAGTTCAACACCAGTGAAACATATGAACTATGGGACTCCTTATCGTGACATTTTGTTCAGGCATCAGTGGTCCCCAGAGGATGGCCCCCTGCTAAACCTGGTGATCTGACTCTTTGTTTAGTTTCACCATAACGTTGGCATTTGTGGTTTTGAGTGGAATATATTGACAAGCAATGGATGGGAGGTTGCCAAAAAGACGGTCTTTGTTTTTAGAAATGCATGAGAGCAGATACTAGAAAAGCAGGTAACAGGTACTCGAGTAGAGTTGAGCTGGTACCATGTAGTGGACATTCACCATTAGGGTTCAGTGTATTGCCAAAGGACACTTCGACATGACAGCTGGAACCAGGGATCAAACCGCCAACCTTACAATTTTTGGATGACCTATACTGCCACATTATTGTAGTGGGCACAATATGTTGACATAGGAACTAGCATGTCTGCAGCACTGATTATTAATGTCTTCATTGCAAGTGGTTTTATTTATTTTATGACCGTGTAAATAATTAATTATCCCACTTGGGAAACAATACAGTATAGGGAGCATTAAATATTCATGCAATATTTAAATAACCCATGTTTATGTACTATATTTTGAATCAATTGTGCATGAAATGGCAGAGTAAAAATATCAGTTTTTTATTTTTCTCATCAATATATTGCATAGTTTCCTGTAAATAGACTGATAGATAAATAAATAAATAAATAATACAGCAGACTCTACTAAATGTATAATGGATCTAACATTTGTTGCCCCCCCAATGGAGATCAGCCTCCATTTAAAGCTACAATAAAAACAAGCAGGGTCCCATGAACTGTGCAGATAGATGTAGCAGATACAACAGATAATAAATTGTTAATGACAAACATGTATTCTGCTCATGTCTGTGCTATTGCAGTCTCCTGTCAAAATATAGTGAGTATTTTTTGACTGATGGCAAATAATGACACGGGGAGGGCTATAAATATAACCAACCTGCATTATGACATTTTAGATTGATAAACACAGAATGCTGTTTCACTGTATTAATATCCCCGGTGATTCAAACATAGAGTACATGACATTTCAATTTTCTTTTTTTTAATCTAACTCAAAAGGTCAGATGAGGAGATTGTAAACTTAATTTGAGAGTGACAGCCCCTTTCATAAATGAGGAGCGCACACTGCGAGATCTGGATGACAGTAATTATGCCTTATGAAGTAAAAGTCACTTTTGCAGTCATCTAATTTGTCCAGAATTAATACCAATCTGTTTGCTTCTCCTGGTCTCCCCAGAAGACTCATTACTGAGAAGTTAGGCCTGGGAAAAAAAATAAAAAAACCAAAACAAAACCACATGAGCCAAGAAATGGGTGGATGGAAAAACACAAACAAAAAAATCCCAGATCCACTGTTATATTTAAAATCTAGTGAGTAATAGTGAGGGTGTTGAAACTTGTGTCCAAATGTTTAACCTTGATTTTCATTGTTGACCATATCATGTGGAGCATTTGATCATTATGAGTAGAAAATGTATTTGTTGTTGATGTTCGATATCATCCTTAAAATGGGTGGATTACTGCAGAATGTATTTAACTCCACAACTTTAAGCCAGTTCATTCAATAGCCAGCAATTAAGAAAATCAAACCAAAAAAAGTGGGAAAAAGTGGACTGATGAAGTGCTATATAAGTGAGAAATTAAGAAAAAAGCTAATGTGTAATTTAAAAGCAAAGGAGGTAATAAACTCGCTGAAAACATCTAAGGGGCAAACAGACAGGTGCAGGTCGGTGCTCCTCCACCATCCGTCCTAAAGCCAGTGGAGCCTCAGGGTCACAAGCATCTGGCTCACCTCATAAATGTCGCCTGCACTCACGCAGGGGTTGTGCAGGAAGGCAGAAACAACAGGGACAGAAGGCGCACCATTTGGTCTCGCCTCCGAGGCCTTGAAGAAAACAATCATGCCATCTTGACTTTATCATGCCAAAGGTGTTCTGTGACGGAGCCAGCTCTGGAACGAAGCTGGTTGTACAATGTTGGTGTCATTATGAGGTACTGAGTACATGGGTATCCCTCAGTGTAAACAGGGTTATGCTTGAGCACACTGGTTGTTGTGGACCGATCTTGGGTGGCTACCAAAACACAGGAACTTTGAGAAACTCATTCCTCCTCTTGTGAACATTTTGAAACTGTCAACATTCATCAAAAACTGCACGAATTGATGCGTAAAGTGGGGCAGTTATATAAACATTTACACCTTCCACAGATCCACCTGCTATCCACTGAGGTAGCCGACGCCTGACCCGTCTCCTGGTGATCCACAGTGGGGTTGCATAAGGATCTAGATGTTAGGTTGCATGACAGGTGGCCCTTAAACAAACAGCCGCACCTCCAGCTGATGTGCTCTGCCACCGCTCCTGCTGCTGTCCAGCATTTGAGTCAGTCTGTGTACTGGCACTGTTTAAAGGTCACTCTCCAAAGTAAATGCACAACTCACTGATAGTTTGGGCCTTGATGGGACTTTCCTGGTAAAAAGTCAAATTCTCTTTGACATTTAGTAACAGCTGAGTGCTGTAGACGCAGGCAAAATAGTTTAAATGGGTCTGGAATAGATTTTGTGGTCAGGGTCTTTTTTAGTTGTTAATCGGTGAGCATTCAGTGTGGTGTAGGACCCATACGTACACCCTTTATGCTAAGCTAAGCTAAGCTAGGCAGTCTCATTACTTTAGCTTCATATTACCCACAGACACGACTCAGGTGTGAACGTGTGAACTTTCCCCCAGAACAGAAATGATATATTCCAACTAAAACTATTCATATGGGAAACCATATTGTCTGCACTATAAGGTGCATCAGATTATTAGGCCCACCTTCAATGAATGGCCTATTTTAAAACTGTTTTCATATATAAGGTGCACTGCATTACAAGGCGCATAGAATAGAAACTACTGTCGTGGCTGGAGTTGTGTTATCCATCCACTAGATGGGTCCACTGTCGGTTTTTGAGAAAATTAAAGGCTTTTAGGTGCACCTTACAGTGCGGAAAATAATAATAATGGTTGGATTTATACGCCGCTTTTCTAGACACTCAAAGCGCTTTACAGAGACCATTATTCATTCATACCCAGTCATACTAGTGGTGGTAAGCTATGATAGCCACAGCTGCCCTGGGGCAGACTGATGGAAAATACCGTAATAACACAAAAAGCAAATGGTACGCTTCATGGATAACATTTTAATCAAAGTACTGCAACTCTACAGCCTTTTTCCTTTTTATTTTAGAGTTTTGTCCTGAGCATTTATTCTTTTTTGTGCCTTTTTACAAGTGAGGACATAGAATCCTCATACATACATACAACTTGAGCCAACAGGTTGTAGCATAAAGAAACAAGCAATTAGCTCCCCTGTTAAACTGCTTCTTATCGTTTTTATAATCCGGCTTTTGTGTGGATTAAACACACAAAATATACAAAGTTACTCAATGAGCCCTGGATGGCTGATGTCCACCTGCTTGCAGTCTTTATGCCAAGCTAAGCTAACTCTAACTATTCCACCAGGGGAGACAATATTAGGGGAGATAATATTTTTAATAGCGTACATTTCAGATGGGTCAATGCTTGAAGTCAGAGGTTGATGTGTGGTTGCATGGTAGCCATTAAAATGAACCACTTTGTTCCCGGTGAGCATGCTGCAGCTTAGCAGCAACACCTGAAAGGAACACTGCAGCCTCCCTTTCGTTTTACTGCGCCGTGGGAGGCAAATTGGCAAGAGGGGAGCAGCGAAAACCTGGCAACCTCCTTTAATAACAACTGATCAGTTGTTCAACACGTGTGGAATGAAATCATTGTACCACCAGCACCTGGTAAATGAGAGCACGGACACAGCGATCAGAGGATGAGGACACAGGAAGACACTGAAATGAACAATAAAACAAAATAACCTTTATTAAGCTGTCTTTCCCTATTGTAACACAGGTTTTATTATTGGTGTAACTGTTCATTATCTCCAGTTATGCTCCAAATACTCCATATTTTCAGCTGTAGTTGCACAGCTAAAGCACATTTTGTGTCATGTATCCACCTGGGAGGAGCAATTAAAACATAAAGACAAAGCCGGTTTATTGTGCGCATATAATTCACACAACCTGATTCGTTATACAGTCTTGCACAAATGCTCCTGTTTGGGAATTACTGAGAGATAACAGCCGTGAAAAAGTGACAAGTGGCTCCGAGGTGGGCGTTGAGTTGTTGGAAGCTGCATCAGGCAGTGAATACAAGCCAAGTGCACAAAGGCAGCAAGTGACTGCAAATTACTTGAAGCATTCAAAACAGGCAGCAAATCCAAAAACATCAAACTGTAACTCCAAAACTGACTTTTTCGATCATTGCATCTATCTAATCAGACTCAATTTAAGATGATATTCCATATGTATTGTAAAAAAAAAAGCCAGTTTTAATGAATCACTTCTTTAATCTATTCCACTAAAGGCACACAAAGCTCAATACAACACTATGTTATTGTGTTAAGGTTAGGGCTCCCCTCTGGGGAAACTCATAATAAATATGTAGTCTGTGCACTCATGCGCTGGCAGAAGCCCTCACTGTCCCACTCATACAGATGACACGTATCTACAAAGGAAGGCCATGTATATTTTGAAGGGGGTTTTTTTTGGAGCAGCAATAATGTTAAAGTCTTTGTGAGGGAAGTAGTGGCCTATAGGTTATATAATCCCCAAGGCTCCCCCCCACAACATAATTTACTTTCCACCCTTTTATTGCATGCAGGCAGTGCAGTCTCAGCTCTTTAAAGTACTAACACAATTGTCTGTTTATTTTCTGTAAATGTCTTGTGCACCAGTTGTGCAGGGAAGAGCTTGTTCTTTGAAATGCATATAAGAGAGGCTCTTCCATCATTTGAAGCCTGCTGAGATATTAACCATGTCCCAAATTCCATACGGCATACTAGCTGCATATAATATCCTAATATCACATGCTAATTGTCAGTACATTTTTGCAGTTATTATACGACAACATTGACATTCTTGTAAATTGTGAAAATGAATTCATTAGATGTGTCTTCAAAAGTTGATAACTACAATCTTTTCTTTTTCTACGTATGTCTGTGGCCATCTCATTGCAACCCACTTTTCTGCAGCTGTGATTGGTCGCTTTATTTTCCTTGTGCATGTGGGACAATAGTGAACATGATTAGTTTATGGGGTGGAAGTGGGATACAGCTCTTGCACAACAACATCCAAGTGATTTTAGTGATTAGTATAATAGTGAAACAGACTTTTTAAAGCTGCACTGATAAATATCTTTGCATTAAAAATAGGTTCCATATTTTGAGGACCACACAAAGACTTATTTGTAGCAAGTATTGTAGCATCTTTCAGTCCATTATGAAAGCAGGTACAAAAGAAGATACAGATATTTCTAGGAGGAGACCAAAAACAGAGCTAAAAGGAGTCTAAACAATCACACAGTGTTATACTCTAAATGAAGATAATATTGTGACGGGGACGTATGTAAAAGGTGGTATGTTAATTTGGTCTCTAGCTATTGCTTTAAGACCATTTCCTCCCTATCTTCAAACACATTAACAAGAGTTTTACTTGGGTTCATTGCCATGTGGCAGTGACCCTTCAATCAACAGCAGAAAGCACGGCAATACCACTGGCAGCCGACTGTGGGCGGAGCCAAATAAAGTAATAGGAAGTCAAATGTTCAAACACAAAGTATTCACCTCAATGAATCGAGACGGCAAATGAAATATGACTAGTGAATCTCTCGAGCTCATTTGTCACAGATGAATGACACAGACAGTGCACATGGGGTTATTATTACCAGCCAATTTAATACATAACTGCTAGTGCAAACACCGTGAAACTCCACAAAAGGCTACGCTAATTAGCTCGAGTTTGTGTGAACCCTGCCAGTTGCGACCTCGCCTTCCTCTCAAAGTTAGATGAATGCACGCCTAAAATTAATGAGAAAATTCTATTGATTGGATATTTTCAAGCTGTTTGGAAAGTGTTCAGATTCATTGACTGACCTACTTGTTTTAGGAGAAATAACCTTTTAAGTTTTTTAGCGCTTCTCTTTTCAAAGAAGTGGTTTTTCTTGCTGTGGTTTCACAGGCCTGGTGGTTTTTATTCCAGCCTCCTAATGAGGGACTAATTGACACCTGCGATGCCAGGTGAATGTAATTAACTGCAATTGCCCACCTGGTAAGACAGATAACCAGCAACACTGTGGCTCCTGAGGACAGGACTGAGAACCACTGTATTAAAGGAATAAATCACTGCGGTAATTAACGCGATGCAAACTAAATGTCAGTTTTTCAATTAGCAAGGGAATGAAGAAAAGGGCAGTGTGGTTTGTAGCAACGATTAAATGAGGAAAAAGTCACACTTTGAAAGTTACAAAATGACCACATGGTAAAGGGAAGCTAATGCTAGGAGTTAGCTAGCGAGGACTGGAAGCACGTCTGCTAAAATCACAATATACTGTTTTACACCTTAGTTTTAGCTTGAATGAAACAAGTTAAACCTATCTATCTATCTATCTAGCCAACTTTACATTACAATGTCCTGGTTCCTTAACACCTGATGTGGACCCTGTTGACCTGGGTATCATCTGAGCCGGTATGACTCCATTATTCGTAGTTTCACTCATTATGAGGTACAGTCTTCCAAGAGTCTTGCCCAAGGGCCCACCTGGATTTGAACTCTACCCTTCCAAGTGACAGCCTGCAATGTTACCTACTGGATCCAAGATCCAGGAGGAAACAGCAGCCCTCTGGGACTACATGGAGACGATGGCCCACAGTGACCACTGCAACCACTGCCACTGAAAAAAAATTACAAAACAAGTATTTTGTATGTATTTTTCAATGTATTTTAACAACAGAAAACATCTGCAATCCAGTGGACCTGAGGTGGGCATCACTTTCACATTTTACTCAAATGATTTATCTAGGTGTGTGTGTGTGTAAGGTAAAGTAATACAACACACTTTTTAACATTTTCAGCTGTTCAGAGTAAGTATTACAGCAAAGCACAAGCTGTGGGACCAGAAAGCGCCCTGATCTCTTGGGATCTCACAAACACATGAAAGTTAAGCGAACTAACAGGGGGCTAAAGTCTGATATGCGCCTTCGAGGTGATCAATAAAATGTTAAAATCAGTCTCACGGTGCACTGAGATCTAGCAATGTGAGGCAACGTGTGTATAATATACTGTTTCTTTGTGCTGTCTGTCAGGAGTTGGGATCAAACACGTGTATGAAGTGTTTGGATCCATACCAAACACCTGACAATGGCTGCTTTACGCTGCATGGCTGTGTTCTGTGTATAATGGTGTCTCCTGGGTCCTTGTATGTGTTTTATTTAAGTATGTACATGGGCTTTAAGTGTAATTCAAGCTTTTCTGATCACACAAAGCAGGCTAGTTGCCCCTCTGATTACCCTCTTCATTCATGTAATCTGGGTTAACAAATCCAGCCATTGATCCCCGCATTACAGGGAGAAAAATGAGCGCTCGAACGCACCCTGGGGAAATTGATCAGCCATCTACAGAATGGTAAGCTGATAAAGCATCGAGCTTAACAAACGACCATGGCTTAGATCCCGTTGCTGTAAGGGCATTACACAACGTTAGGTCCTAATTATAGCTTCTGGCAACATACACCATATGTAGTATGCATTTCTTTGATGTTAAATGTGTAATCTCAATCCTGCTACGCTAATTCTATGCATTACTATTCGCCCAGCACAGAGAACATGATGGTGACAGCTTCCCCAGTCGCAGCAACACAGGAAAAAGTTCCTTTTTGATGTTGGATGCTTTTGCTGATTCTTTGAAATTCCCTCTTCACCTCTGCAAACACAATACATTTTTCAGCCCGTGCTGCTGCCTAACTTAATTTCTTTTTTCCTTTGAATTGTGAGCTGCCACCATCAAAGCCCGGGATGGGAAATACCCAAAGAGACAGCAGTGTAATCCACACAACACTGAGCTCCTAAATCACTGCCTTTTAAGATGAAAGCCTGCAAGGATGTAGACTCAAGGCTGTAAACAAATCCATCCCTGTACTGCCAACTGGCCTTACAAACACCAGTTTAAAGTTAAATGGGGTTGCAGCTCCCTCCAGTGTAAAGTGATGGACAGCAGTGAGATGATTACCTATTAAAACCTGCCTGCAGCCACGGCATCAACAGAAATACCCACAGCACCCCTAAAACAAGTCAGCTGGATAAATATTCCACAGTAATAATATTTTATGTTTGGGTTCTTTTTGCTTTTCTGCCAGATTCAGGTGTGAGTTGTAGCTCTGAAATAAATTGCCTCAGCAATATTCTTCCTTTTTGAAGTCAGTTCTGATTGCAGCCTTCATTTTGTATTTCCCCTGCTGCTCTGTGTCCTTCTGTCCGATTGATGTGACCCATTGTCTCACATTGGAGAGTTTGTGATTTTGATAAGTGCCTCTGATTGGAAAACAAGAGGGCCCAGCGGCTGCTGAGGCCGACTGGAGACTGAGAAAACTGTGCTCAATTCAATTTGCCATATTGATTGCATTCATTGCTGCCAAGGTTAGTGTGTAACCCCATTTAATACAGTGACCGTGTTTCTGCCTTTGTGCTTACCTGTCTGCACAGGCTGGGATATTTGGTTTTATTACTATTCAGAAGAGAAACATTAAATATATTAGATTTATCTGTGTTGGTGAACAGTTTAATAAGTGCAAAATCAAGAGAAAACTGTTTATTTCTCAAGACTGCTGCAAAAATTTTATTAAGTGCCATAACTTTACAAATAACACACTATAATTGCATTTTTATGTCACTGTTGTGAACACTGCTTCATTACTCTGAATGAATAAAAGTCTTAAACTAAAAATTATGCACTTGCTTTATCAAAGGTGAGTTGAGTATCTTGTCCACTCCATTAATGGATTAATGAAGTTGCTTCACAGTATGAAACCATGTAGTTCAAAAGCAAAACAAACTTGATGACCATAAAGTTGAATCAACAGCACAGTTTGAACATTATAGTCTCCATAAAATGGAAGATTTATAGCAGCAGTAAACTGGTTTCACCCACAGTCACTTCAGGTTTTTTTCACATTTTTATTTTGTAGATTTAAGTTTAATTTTGTGGATCAGTTTACACTCAATATCTCCAAAATAAAAACATGATTTTTTAAATTCAAAACCAAAAACTGTATGCAGAGGATTTGCTATGTGTGTAGAACCTGACTGGACCTGTGGCTACTTGATAGGGTTGGACATATTTTAAAAAGACTAATACCCATGTATATAAAGATCCTGCAATCCACACTGCATGTCAGGACAAAAAGTGAGCCATGAAGTACATGAAACTGTCTGTAAAGGGCGACAAAGCAAAGATCAGGGGAAGGGTGACAAACCATGTTGAAAGTTTTGAGTGCTCCCTGGAGCACAGCAGCTTCAATAATTGGGATCTGGATCAATCAATCAGGCCTTTATGGTAGAGCAGTGCGACAGAAGCCACTCTTGAGTAAAAGATGTTTGACAGGCTTGGAGTTTGTTGGTCAAGTGGCATTTAAAGAGAAGGAATAGTTTGAATTGACAAAACAAAAATGGGCAGAAATCTAAATCTACAAAACACCAAGCACTGCTCATCACCTGCTAAGACCATCCATAGAGTACAGCATGGTGGTGGCAGCATCATGCTATTAGGGTGCTAGAGGTGAAAATAGAGAGATTTATACTACTATAAGCGTTTTCTTATAGATTTTAACATCACAAATTGCTTAGTTGAGATATTAAAGAGGAAGTGGTTGTTTGATTGAATGTTTTCAGACTCAACACTTTTACATTTAACTCCAGATTCTAGAATATTGTCTGTTACAGTGGACTTTAAAGACTTAGAAGTTGACACATATTTCAGACATTTTTTTTCAATACAGATAATAGTATTCAGGATTATTTGATTTTTGGCTATTACACATTACTGCAGCGGTCTAATTGAGAAATTATAGCATTTTCTTTCTATTGGCTTAGTCTATATGTCATTTATTTCCTATTTTATTCCTTATATAAAAAAAGAGGACAGAATCATAACCATGATTTTGTTGTTCACTGTAATAACTAGAAACTAAGTTCCCGCGGGAACCTGAAACATTAAAGAGAAAGAGAAGCAGCCTTGTTTGGACAGACCTGTTGAGTTATGTCTGTTATTAGTGTGAGGTATTTTTTGCCATCTGCTTGAAGAGTGTTGTAAACATGTATTTTACATAGTTACCGCTTTGTTTATCATGTGAGTGCACACTTGCAAAGGATCTTAAATGACAAATCAGCTGGCCTTTAAAGGTTACAACTGCGACTTCAACAGGGACCTAATGAAACATCTACAGTCACTTAATGCTTCATCACATCAAGGAGGACGCGGTTGCGGATGCGTTGCCTGCTGGGCTAAAGAACGCCGATCCTTGAGAACGTGATGGCATTTGTCATGCTGAAGTGACATTTTTAAAGGCGCTCCAGTGGCAATGAACTGAGATGGGAAGACATGTTGCCCAAAGTAACCTTTTCTTTCAAAATTCCTTTTATACTGACATTTTAAAGGATCTCAAGATGATGAGGTGGGGCTGGGCGGGTATGGATTTCACACCAGTTCCTAGTTTCCTGACAACGATCGTGTCTCCTTTTAGTATTCTGACTTCATACAGTGTAGAACGGCTTTCCTGCCTCATGCTCCAATGTCAGATAGATAAAAATCCCTGACACTATCCTACAGTACAGTACGAATACAAGTTAATCATTCAGCACAAAAACATTCCACAGTTGAACAGTTCGTAATTGCAAAACCAATGTTTTTAATTATATTAACACTCAAATGAATATGAGTCATGAAATACTTTAAAAAGGTTGATTACGTGCAACAGTTCAAGGCAAAAAAAAAGCATAAAACAAATGTCTAGCAATCTAATAATATGCAGGCAAATTAATATAATAAATTAAAAGATTTAATTTCATTAAGGATTACAGCAAACTAACGATGCTGTAAAAAAAACAAAAACAAATGGGAGAGAAATATACATTATTTTTGCATTTCAAGAATTCCTGTCATTCAAAAGAAAAAATAATGATAATAAAATCAACACTTTTTTTATTTAGTAGAGTATGAAGCACTCTAAATGTCATTCACTATTAATACCTCTCATTGTTAGTGTTTTGGAAGATGTGTGTGTTCATCATCTGTTTTCCATAGGTTGTTTTTTTTTCCTGTGTGGTGTGAGTCCTATGCAGGTTATGGAAACATTTGGCATGATATCCTGTATTTTTCTTTTCTTCCAGATTGCATTTCGCAGAGTCTTTGCAGCAAGGTAAACATATGCACCAACAACAAATAAGACAAGAAAAATAAAAAGAGGCACATAGGGCATTTCTCAAACAACGAATTTGTTCTTGGTGGTTGAGCCGCTTTTGGTAGCTGTGTCTGCGTGAGACTGGTAGCCGATAGTCATCTTCATGGGAAGCCCCAAACGCTCCTTGTAAACTCTCCTGTTGGCAGGAAAAACAACAGCGTAAGAGGCTGTCACCACCTCTAAATATATTGAACAAGCTTTGCGATCCGCCTCACCCTATGTGCGTCACAGCTTCCCGGTTCTCGTAGTCTGATGTCCAGACGGCTATCTTATCTCCTTTTGTACGGATGTTGACCACGGCTCCACAGACATCGTCGCTGTATTCGTCAAAGGCCTCTCCCACTAGGCACAGGAGCTGGTGAGAGGACAGAGAAGATGAAAGCTATAGTAATGACATAACATGACTCAAATCTTCACATTGACAATTGTCATTTTTGTTGATTCTGTACAACATCACACCAGATTTTCTATATAAATACAGTGAGTTTGGTAATAATCAGTAACCAGTATGGTCGCTATGATGACAACATTTATAACTAGTCTGAAGTGACAGCCAGGAGTAGACAAGATAAAAGTTGCACAGAGGACTTGGTCTGACCGACATGTACAAACACTCATTAACTCTGGACCTTTACACTCTGAAATAGCTTGGTCTTGTCCCCATTGCTGAAATGTTAACTAACAAACGAGGAAGTGGAAATGGAGGATCATGACTGAGCCTGACCTACTATGTCAAAGGCCTTTATATCTGCCAGGTGGAAAATCTTCTTAACAATCCTGTAACCTGAGAAGTACTGTTGGCTGTACAGTGTTTTGTACATAGTTTATTTTAATAGAAAAAGGCCTTTTCCATCAGTCAATATGTTAAACTCAAATTATGTATTTTCTTGTATATTCTGGGAGATTCGGATGTCGCTACACTTGCATGCAGTAGACTGTATGAGAGATGATGCTGACTGTGAGGTTTAAAATGGGAAATGAAGAGATTACTTTCGTCTTGTTTTGCTCTCTTCCTGTTTGTCTGCTTGTGTACATACTAACTTTTTCTTGTGGTCAAATAGCAACCTCCAGTGCTGAAAAATGAAGCTAATGAAGAAGTGCACACAGCTGCACTTCCTCAAATCACCACTTGCAGCTGGCCTCAAAAGTCACTCAATTCTTACTCACAATTTAAAATCTCCAACGTTACAGTAGATGATGAATTTTGATATGATTCACCCATTTACAATGTATTATGGTGTAAAGTTAAACATAATTAAGAGCCCGACAACTTTGAGGGGCAGGTTGGTACCATCACAGGAGGCTAACTGGAGTCAGACCCGCCCCCTCACTCCTTCCTGTTGTCTAAATATGGTCTCTTCTGGCAACTAAAAAAAACAAAACAACAAAGCAGCAGCCAAATGCCAAAGTGCAATTTTCAAAACACTGGCCCACAAACCAGTGGGTGATGTCACTTTAGTTACGTCAGTCTTTGATACAGAGTCTTCACCTATTGTTGGCTCTATTTTTTTTTTTGGTTATTAAATAATGAACAAGAAAACTACTTCTCTCCTTCAGTGGTAGCACGAGAGATAGTACAACAGTAGTACTGCAGATACTACTACAACGCTAAGCAGTTTTTTTCTCTTGTTTACCAAAAAAATTACAAAAAAACCCAATTTGTTTTTATTTTTATATCAAACTTCAATCACAATTTTTTCACATGACTTTTGTCATGTCGCCCAGAGCAGTTTCACCCAATAGTGTCGTGTAGCAGTAGAGATGCTACAGTACATAGTACAACTGTTATCTAGTAATGTTAGCTACCTAGCTTTGCTGTTTGGTTGCGTTTCAATGATCCAATCAAATTACTCCAAACCTTTTGTCCTTTTATCCTATTTTGCTGCATACGGAAGATCTATACTGTCCAAATGCTGTTTCAGAGACATGCTACTATCTGCAACACATTTTTCTAGCAGACATTCATACAACACTCTATGAAAACATCTTTACAATCATAACTAAAAAAATATATTTTTTCATCATCTTAAAATTTAGTGAAATTATTTGTATGCATATCATTGCTATGTCTTTTTTGAATGGCTCTAGTATTGACAGCACACTAAGTGCCATTTGCTCAGTGGTAAGTCATTGCTTGCTGCTAGATGTCTGCATATCACTGTCAGTGACCTTTAGAGCAGCACGACAGCTCACCACTGCACTGTATGGACTGCTGGCTGAGTAACAAGCCAGTATTCATTTGACTCATCAGCTCAATGCACAGTCAAAACATTTTGTTATGTAAAAGGATGACAAGACTAAAACTACCTGTTCTGTGGCTTAATTTCAAAAAGGCATGAGAGGATGTAATCACCTATTACCGCTGGCAACAAGTGTAATGATAAGAGTGGTGTAACTAATTAGGGCTGCCAGCAGGTAATAAATGTACTACTTTGTGAAGAGGCTGAAGAAATGTTTTCAGGAACAGGATGTAAATGCAGAGCAGTCACAGCCAAACGTACAGTTTCCAGCCAGAAGCGGTCCAGGTCTAATCTCCTCTGCTGCTTGTTGAGTGTGATCAGCCAGCGCCCGCCACGCTTGTTCCTCTCATCCTCCCACATGGGTTCAATGCCATCCTGCAGCGATGATTCAAATTGTCAATACACATCTCAAATAGCCTTTAAAAGTGAGGTTTCAACACAATCTCAACATAACGTCTTTCAAACTCTTACATCCTAAAACTTGGCAGCTGGACTACTGAACAAGCAGTGAGACCTCAACGCATCACAACATCTTTTTCTTCAAGATTCACTTATGAATTACCTTGTAGTGTGTAAAAAGTTTTCCAGA
This sequence comes from Pseudochromis fuscus, assembly GCA_900323345.1. NCBI lineage: Eukaryota > Metazoa > Chordata > Actinopteri > Pseudochromidae > Pseudochromis > Pseudochromis fuscus. The sequence continues at coordinate 25,147 of OOFC01023153.1, forward strand.
AAATTTCTTATGTAAACCCGACACTTCAATATTGACAAAATAAATAATGCAAAGGTCTCTATGAGGTAATTTTCGGCAGAGGTACCTAAACTTTTACTACTTCTTTATCCAATTATTACCTACATCACCTACATCAAAAATACTTGAGGTAGCCTGCTGCTAGTCGCCAGTTTCCTAATTACTTTTTCTGACTCAACACTGTGGTCCTTGTACATATAGTTGAACACAAAAAACCCTGAAAATTGGAATTTTAGTGTTCATCAAATGCACATAAAAGGATACTGACAGGCAAAGGTAACAAAAAGCTGATTCTGACACCACTTTAAGGTGCATTTAAACTCCTTATTCTCTACATATTTACAAGAATTACATTAAATGTACCTTGAAAAGGGAGTAATCACAACCTGACATGAGGTTGCTTGACAACTGGATGTGGTTGTACAGACTGAAACAAAGAGAGTTCAGTGTTAACACAACGTGCCTTTTTCCAGATCTGTCAAAATTTAAATGAAAACTGCATCAGTGTGAATGAAATGTACAGAAAACCAGAAATTTATTTATTGCTCCTTACGCCCAGAAATCTTCGACCGTGTCAAACTTAGAGATGAGTCGCAGGTTGGCCTGCCATGTTTTGCTCTTGTCATTCTTGAAGAACCAAAGAGACCATCTGTTGCAGACAGAAAAAAAGCAATTAGCATAAATATAACATGCAGCTAATTATATACATGAGGTAAACCAAAGTAACTGAAGCCATTGAACCTCAGTGCAAATGGGCAACGTATGGATGCACCTGGATGCTGCTAAACTGTCGGGTAAATCACAATGTCACTTTCTCAGTCCAATTAATTGTGATGCTGTGTTCGCAGCTAAATCCTTTTATAGCTCAGCAGCTGCCAGGAACTCTTTAGACAGAAGAATAATGAAGGAAAAGTATGACTGCTGAAATGATTATACAGCTGTAAAAGCAGATAGTCTTTCAGTGGCAGAGTGCAGTCTAACTAAAAGTCAAAAAAATGACCAAATAAGTCACATGATACAAATTTACTTCTCTTCCAACATGAATGTTTGATTATATGCCATAATCTGAGGCAGCATATATTATTCTGTCCCTCTGATGGACCACAACAGGATATTTCACTGCCTTCTGATGCATACTGGGCTTGAATACCCCACAACTATAAGAAGAAATATGTGAGTTAAGGAAGTTAAGGTATGTTTAGTCACTTTGCAGCCTCTTCATCATCAGTACTTTGAGATTCTTCGCCTTTAAAATGCAACTTCCCAGCAAACTCTCACAACCAAGCCACGAGACACCACTAAAGCGTTTAGGATCCGACTTTTGTTTTAGCTGACTGGCTTTTTTTGGCTTTTCTGTTTGACCCTTTTGGACATAAAGATCCTTGTGGAATTTAAATATCCATAAAACATTCATTCATTGCTTATTTGCATTCAGCACAGAGGGGAGCTGGAACCTCTCCGAGCATGGACTGAAAGAAAAACACAAAACCACCCCGGACAGGTCACCACGCTATCACAGACAATCAGAAAAAGTCTGGGATCCAGCAGACTGCATGCATTTGGGATCCACTTTATCACAAGACAAAGACCATTAAAAACACACTGACACATGTTAAAATGTTAACAGCCGAGTCATTATTGATAAGAACAATTTCAATTTATTTTAACACCGTATGTGCATTTTTACACATCATTAAATTTGTTGTGTGGAATCCGGATGCAATCAGCTACTGTGGGGGATTTTTAGGCTGTGTAACCACTGTACCCGAGGACACTGCCTAATCATTTGTAGGAGATTTTTGGCAGCAATTTGTTCAACTTTGAGGACAACAGGGCACAGACGACCTGTCTTTAATTTTATACTGTGCACACAGAGTCTTGACTTCACAACATATTATTCTGGGAATCTGCTTTGTGTCCAGTTTCAGATCATTTCAAGGAAACACTTAACACTCTCCCATCCTGTTATTCACATCTTGTTCTGATAATCTTTTTTTTTTCTCATTACCGTGCCACAGAGGACAAAATCATGTTATCGTGCTTGGTTCTTCCTCTAAACATGTTTCTCATAAAGATTATATTAACACAAAATGTTCTGTTTCTAGTTTCACTATGTTAAATCCATCTGCTCTACCACTCATGCATACATGCTGGATCAACACTGTTTGACTAAAACACTCCCACACTAATCATGTCCATCATTTTTCTTGCATTGGTTTTGTTCACGATTCAAGCTGAAAGCTGCACTAACTAAATCAGCATCACAATCAATCAGGAAAGATGTTTCAATTTGGACAGGAAAAAGACTATTTTGATTGTTTTTTCTGACATGTTTTTATCGTGCAGACAATGCTGTGAATGGCTCAGCTTCCTCTTGTGAACACAGCCCTCATTGTTTTCAGTGAATGGTCAATTCATGTCTCACTTTCACTTCTATTTGAGCCAGATGAAGGGTTGTTCAGTTCTTGAACTGTGCTTGAGATCAAACAAAAATGTGATGCATTGGTCACCAACCTTTTCTTTGAAGTTTGATGCTTTTTCTTCTATTTTGACATTTATACAGTTTCTCACACTTGTATCCGGTGATCAGATACTGGCAAACCCGAAGGCCAATTGGGAGTTTATGTTGTTTTAACTCCAAAGTACAACTTTCAGCAAATATGTACATTATGTTACATTTATTTACACTGTCACACACTTTATGGGAATTCAAGGCAACACTTGTTTGCTGGCTGTGATTGGTAAGTTGATATTTTCCAATTGAAGATTTACTGTGTGACTGTAACTTAGTAGCCAACAATTATTTCATAAAAACATTTGAAAGACAACTTCCGATGATGATGTAAGGGAAAAAGAAAATTCTGAAAAAAACAACCAATAATGTATTTTCCGCACTCTTTGTTTTCACTGCTTGTTGCTCACAACAGTAATCCAGTATGTCCTGTAGCAGTGAAATTGATTCTTTGATGCCACATAGAGGGTGACCTTTGGACTTGCTACATCATTTTGACTAATTCAAATGTGTGTTCAAACGCTGGCCTTAGTTAAACTGACTGCTTTGAAAATACATTTGCAGAGCCTGACCTGTTCTGAAGGGGGTGTTTGATGTAGGCCTCTGGGCTCACAATCTCCTGTCCAGTCTCCTCAGCTCCATCTTCATCAGGCTGGGTTGGACTCGGGTTGGTTTCCTAAAAAAAGGAGCCAGGTAAAGCGGAGATACATAGTGTAGATGGGAAGAAAGCTTAAAATATGTAGGCTTTCTGGTGTCCTGTAATAAATACATCATACCTAACTTTCCTTTTATTGAGCCATCTTAGCCACAAATGGTTAGTTTGATGGTTGAATAAATGAATACAAAAAACAGAAGTGTTCTTACAATATTACTATCATAAAAACAAATGATCGTGACGAAGTGTTCATAAATGAAACCCGACATGAACATCTGGAACAAATTTCACTGTGATGCAAGAGTTTGGCTAGCTAGCATTACCCAGTAGCCTTGTTGCCAATGGCAACTAAATGTAGGGACTTAATTAAAGTATTTCTGTGCCAAAACCAAGGTATTGACGAAAGGAGAGAACAACACGTACTGTTCATTCATAGCTTACGGCTTATTTATTTCGTACTTGGTACAATGTTACACATTTCTATGTCATGACCTTAAGGTTTTAAAATATAAAAATGTTACTATTCGTCATTTCGACGAACAACTTACGTATATAAAATAGAGAAAACAATGTTTTGTGTTTTGTAATGAAAAGGCTTCTAGCTATTTCTCCACCACTCAAAGTTAACGCTCGCTACTAAAACAGCAAAAACAAAGTTTGACTTGTATATAATGTACTATTCTGAATTAGTTGATAGTTTTCAAAAAATAAAATCTTGAAAGAATTCTGTTCGGGTATGTATATTGATCAATACCTTAACAACACCAAAGTGACTTATTTTGTAATGGAAGTGTGTGTGTGGGTCTCGGCACGTCGGTTAGCTATAACGTCAGCCTTAAAAGTTGGGAGATCTCCACACACAAGCATTCCTCTTTTACGCCTGGGTCGTGGCACAGAAGACAAACTCTAAACTACTCTAAACAGCACATGTAGTTCTAACAACAATCAATTACGATTTACAGAATAATATCTGAAGCTCCACATCAACTTTAAAGGTACCATCGCGCTGAAATTAAAGCGAGAAGCCCTCCATATGTTTTGATATGTTCTTTACAGAAAGTACTCACCGGTTCGGCGGTCGCCATCTTACAAATCTCTGTTAGGAAAGTTTCTGTTGATTGGACCGCACTGTGCAACGTGACGTCTCCGCTGCGGACATGCGCAGTGCGACGTCGTTGGCTGGCTGCTTGTCGGCAACTCCACCCCTCCTGCAGACGGAGGCATGGCGAGCACCGAGGCTAGCAGGGAGTGTGAGACTGAAGGCTGCAGCAAGGACGCCAAACTTCAGTGTCCCACATGTATCAAGCTCGGTATCCAGGGCTCCTATTTCTGTTCACAGGTACTGCTGCTTTTGTTTGGCTTGTCCCGTTTGTACGTCGGCTGTAGACACACAACAGGGCCCTGTGTCATATCACGAGGCTGCTAACTAACTGTCAAGCTAGGTAGACATGTGTAGCCAGGTAAACAGCCAATAACGCATTTGTTAAAGGTTAACGAATGTGTTATGGTTGTGTAATAGTGAACAGACGGCTGAGGATGAATAATGCAATCTGTGATGGTAACCAGTGCTATCTTTGTATCAGTAGGCCGAGGTGGAAACGTTTAGCTAGCTGACTGTTGGCTGGTCAGCTAAAGTGTGTGATATAACGTCCCAGGCTAAAATAAGAGTCCATAATGTGAAGTTCTTACTCTGATAGGATGAAACTGTGCATGTAATAATGTGTGTTCCTAGTAATCACGTATTCTACATGATGAATGATGCTAGAGTTGCTATAGAGTTGTGTGACACATCTCTTGGTGCCACGATGTTTTACCTTCATCCTGGTACTTTATTTCCCATGAGACCAAACCCCAGTCACAGATCTGTCCATTTAAAGATGAACTGTGTTTCTCATTAGCTCTCATACTTGACTGTGCGTTACAAATGCCCTCAAGGGCCTAATAAAAGTTCCCCATAGTACACATCTCATCAGCTGAGCAGGTTTAGTTTGAGCACACTTTTAGTGGTGACAAGTAACATAGCACCTACAGTTTGCTCTTTCTAAAGTACTTTTTAGGGATTGTGACAAGTCACCAGAGTTACATCTGAGAGTGGATTTGATGAAGTCGGTGGATGCTATTCTCTTGTGGCGCCATGGTATTTGACCCCAGAGGTCATTGCTGTGGTTGCAGATTTGACTTGGCAACTTGACGCTGCTGTACATATTTTCTGTCTCTCTGCTGTTAACTATCCATGGCATTAAGTTAACCAGTACTGGTAGAGTGGTTGTGTCAATGATGTATACATAGAGTATTTGTAAAAGTTTCGACCAGCCTTGTACCTCATACAGTACAGGTAACAAATTGTTTATAGCTGAAACTTAAATGATTGATTAGTGGATCAACTACTGTGACAGGTGATTATTTGAAGGGGAATTGAAACAAGCACTTCACGCCATCTCCTGGCACTTTATGTGTAATCTGTGTGTATGATTAATGACAATGATTAATCAGTTCTCAATTAGTGTGTAGCTGAGTTTGATTGTGGTGTGTTTCAACACAAATTCAGCAGCTATGCATGTGATCATTACACATTTGTAAAAGGTACTTTGATGAAAAGTCTGCACTGTATACATTAAAAATAATTTTTCCCTTCTAGGAATGTTTCAAAGGGAGCTGGGCATCTCACAAATTGCTCCACAAAAAAGCAAGTAGGTATCCCGGATCACTGTCAGTCATGTCCTGTGTTGTAGTTATGGTATTTACATGTATTTTATTAGTTCAGTCCAGGGTTTAAAAACAAATCAACCTGTATTTATTGACATTTACAAACTGTTATGAAAGTCAGGAGTAGATGATACCTCATGACTGTGAACTGACACAGTGGTGCCACATGCCTTAGAGACTCAGTGCTATGTTTTTATTATTATTATTTTTCAGAAGAAGACAAAAACCAGAATGAATCCAAGAACTGTGTGGAGAAGGACATCAACACAGACCCATGGCCTGGCTACCGTTACACAGGAAAACTACACCCTCACTACCCACTGGTACAGTTTTTCTTAGTTTACTGTTTACCCATATTTTACCATGTATGGATCATTAACTAAAACATGGAAACATAACAGCCATGCTCTGCACACCATCATCATCATCATCATCATATAAGTTTGGAAAAATGGATAAATGTTTGAATGTGTAGAGTAACTGGGAATGTTAAATATTGTGACATGCTTCAGGTTTATTCTTATGTAAATTCAGAGGTATGTAAAATTTGTGATGTAACCTGTCTGTCTCTTCCTATGAACCCTCTCCAGACTCCCATGAGGCTTGTGCCTGGTGACATCCAAAGACCTGACTATGCTGATCATCCCAGAGGTAACCAGGTCTCTTTCTCATGAAAATGTATTTTGAGTTCCTCATATTGGCTCATCATCCAGTTGTCAAGCATAGATAGTTTTTTTTTGTTTACATATTACACGGTGAAGGTAAGAACAGGTTTTTTTTGTTTGTTTCCTTCCAAACAATCCAAGGGTGACATATTATTAGTTGAACACTTTCTTTTGATACAGCGATAATAATTGGAAATTGGAAATAATTGGAAAATCAGCGATAATAATTTGATAAGAGGTACTTCCAGTCTTCTAATACCTTCTAATGGTCAAACTTGCCGTTTGATTTGTCTGACTGTCCAACATTGTGCTCTGTAGGCCACCTACTTAAACAACTGCTCCCAAAAGAAGATTTCTCGGGTAGTTGGGTCGATTTTAGTGCAAAAACTACAATTCACAGAAGATCTATATAGTCTTTGTACGTCCACACTGTGAGATGTGAAGAACACAATATGTGGTGGGGCTTTAAACTGTTGTTATATAAGGGGCCTCTTGTGCGCTAATGATCGAAAGGTGAAAAAAACCTGTTATCGCTTAGTGAGCACATTGTCAATAAGTCTTTGATTTAACTTAATTGTGTATTTAACGGGGTCATCGCCATGTTTCTGGTAGAGGAGTTATTGAGGCGAATATTAACTGATTAAATCTCATAGACATCAGGTAAATAGAAAAGGTGTGGAGTGGCACATCCTGGTGCAGACTATCAGGTCACTACAACATACCAGTTGGTCACTAATAGGAGAGATTTGATAACGCATGAGAGCACATTGAGAGCTGCAACCTGTTAAAGGCTCAGGGCGTTACAGTGGTCTGGACAATGTGGTTATCCATGCATGTGTTTTTCTATCATTTTTGCATGAATACACAGATGAGCTGATATGTCTTGTGCTGTTGCCTAAAGAACTGTACTCTACTCAAACAGGATACAGCAGCCCTGTGGGCGACGCTGAAGCCAGAACTGAACAAAGACACTTGTGCCAGTTTGGTTATATTTGAAATTCAGCAACGTCCGTCACTAGGTTGTTGTTAATTTTTTTCCTGAGTGAACAAATTTATGCTACGTTGCATTTATGCTGTGTTCACAACCAACAGTTTGCAGTTGAGCTCATGTATTTGAACCATTATCATGTGGTTTGAGTAAGTGACTTAAAGCTGTTTACTGCTGCTGAATTAGCTGTTTGCTCACAGTTGGAGTACTTGTTGTATTGCACTAGCATGATTCAAATTCAGTAATACAACACAAGTAATGCATAATGATTGTTAAATCTTTTTTTGAAGATTTATGTACCTCCCATTTTGGTGTTTTACCACTTCAGTGTTATTGAATATCTTTTGGTCACATTTTTCCTGATGAAATCTCACAGTTTAAAACCTTACACTGGAGTTGATGCCGCTTTGTTAAACCCGCCCAGCGATATCTCACTGTGATGTGTGTCCACCATTAGAGTAAAATTTATTGCAGGGAAAAGTAAACCTGCTGACAGGTCTGCTGTCATGCTGTGTTTTTTATGACCAGCCTGCTTCTTTTATGCAAATGATCACACATTGTGATCATTCTAACCTGCCTTATTCTACATTTATTTTTGTGAGCAAGTCATTCATTGTGCTACCATGGCAACCTCAACATCCTTGTCATCTGACTGCATAGGTCCATACTCAGGTAGTCATGGTTACAGTCTCCTTTCATTCTCCTGTGATGCCTATTCAGGGAGCGAAGCGCAATTGTTGCAGGCTAATGTTTCCTAACAGACTCTGCTATTGAGAAATCCAATCTGGAACTGTTTTTATTTAATAATGTATTAAACAGGGATCATTACCACTGATAAACCTATAAGGAAGTGGATCAAACCAGTATGAAGACATTATGATGTGCATGTTCACATTGCTTTTTTTTTTCCTCTGGTGGTTTCTCGTATGTATCAAAGTGTAAGTAAGTCTGATTGATTGTTGCACTCATACCATAGGCTCCTCTGATCTAAAGGAGGGCTGTGTTTGACATACACACAAATCGGTCTTATGTCCGTGTTGCTAGGCAACTGTTCATGTTCATCCAGCAATGATCTTGTCGAGTTAATAAATTATAGATCAGCAAATTGTTGATGACGCCAGTTCTTTGACCAACATGTGTGTGTATGCACTTTCTAGTCCCAGCATAATGTTGGGATCTTGTTGAATCTATAGTTACAGGTTGCTTTATTTACTGCCAAGCTTACTGACTGCCTGCTCTGTATAACAGTAACAGTCCTGCTGTGTTCTTCTGAGCCGACAGCGTGAGTGTCATTAGAAGTCTGCCTCTGCTCAGGTGCTGAGCTGTAGCGTAGCGTCTGCAGGAGCTGCTAGTTATCCATAGCACCACAGCACCGCGCAACGCTTTTATGTCTGTTAGATCTTTATGATTTATGCTGGAAAAATGTCAAAACAGAAGGACTATGTAATGAATGCAAAGTATACGCTCCCTGAACTGCCTATTACCTGGGCAACCTACTGCAATCTCAATGCAACAGCTCTGCCATAACTTACTACTTTTATACACTTCAGGTTTTTGTTGACATTGTCAGAAAGGTGATCATTTTATGTTTTTCTGTCATTAAGATGTTATGAAATGTTCCTAGAAGGCAGCCTGAGTGCAAACCTCCACTGCTGATGCAGTAGACTGAACACTGTTGCCCTCTTGTGGTGAAGCAACACTGTCTTCACCTATTTTAACAGATAGAGATTTTCTGGGATTTTTTCAGACAGGATTTTATCCTCTGATCTTGCCCAAAATGTAATCATTTGGTCTTTAGTTGATACTCTAGCTCTCAAAAAATCAGCAAGATTTTTTTATAAGCTTTCATGTAATGTTGGAAATAAATAAACTTGAAAGCAGGAGGACAAACCTCCACCTTGACATTATCCAGCAGTACCTGTGCTATAGACTGAACACTGTTGCCCTCTTGTGGTGAAACACCAACACTATTTTTCCCAAAATGCTATCAAAAATATTCCTTGGGTAAATATTTTGTATTTATAGGAAGAAACACACTCCTGTTTTACAAAAGTTTGTGGATTAAAAAAAAAGATTTTGATGTTCAAACTCTTTCAGTCATTGGAAATATAACTGCAGCTCACAAGAGAATTCTTATGCATGATCTGAGAGTTGTCGGTGACACACGGCGTGGGACGACAGAAATTAAACAAGATGAGGATTTTACATTAAAAGTAGAGCTGGGTGATCCTAACAGTGTCAACAGTGTGCCAATTCCTGACGTAACTCGGCATCAACAGTCTTCCACTATTCCTCCGATACGTCAAAAAAATGACGATCGTGTCACACAAACAAAGAGAATATGTATGCAGCAATTAAAGTTTTATTGCGACAGCTCACAGCTGGCTTCAACTCCAGCCACAGCTTTCTGAGAGTAGATCTGGCTTCTGCGGTAGAGAGTAGAGTTTTTATTTTTTTGCTGATGTTTCTGTTTATTCATTTCTGAAACTAAATCACTTGTACACTGGAAGTAATTGTTCTGTGCTGTTTGACCTGTTGAAGCTGCCAGAAGTCAGACACCACTGAAGGTAAAGCTTGTCGGGTAGTACAGATGGACATGTTTGTCATAATTTAAAGAAATTACATTGCAATATTCTTGAATTGGTAATTGTTAAAATTTTACCAGTTACTGTGCAACTGAATAATTATAGCAGGAATGATGTAATGACAGTGTCATGTTTTTTCTCAATAAGATGTGATTTATTCAACTGTCACTTGTTACTGTGACTTAAAAAAACAAATATCGATCAGGAGAATGTAAATCCAGCTGTGAAAGTCTGGAAATTGATGGAGTGACAACAGCTGCTTTTGTGAGGTCCCAGTTCAATGAGCTTGTTGGCTTCACCGAGTATTGACGTGTGAGTGATGCCAGTTGTCTGTGTCTGTTTCCTTCCCACAGGGATGTCTGAGTCTGAGCAGTTCTTGAAGGGGACGTCACAGATCAAGATCCTTTCGCCTGAGGACATTGAGGGCATGAGAGTAGTGTGCAAGGTAACAAACTGGACTATTGCTGCTTTCGTTATGTTTGGGTTGTTTTTTTTTTTTTTTTAGTTTTTCATTTATTGCAGTTTGGTTTTGACACTTTACTATTTGCAGCTGGCACGGGAAGTCCTGGACATCGCAGCCGTGATGGTCAAACCAGGCGTCACAACAGAAGAAATCGATCACGCCGTGCATCTGGTAAATATTCACAAATAAACTGGTTATGAAGCCTGGCATGTTGTCTCTGGTGGGTAGGCTACACCCAAACGCATGCGTTTTTTTTGTAGTGCAACTTAATTAAACACACAAATTCCAGATGTTTTGGAGTCCAAAGATGTAGGCTATGAGCATTATTTAGTTATAGCACATATACAATAAGACTTTAATTTCTGATGAAATAGGGGAGATCTTAATTTTAATGTGATTACACTGTTAAAATCAACAATAAATACTATTGATGAATATTGATTGTTTTTTAAATGAGACAACAAAACATCAAATTAACTTTTATGGTAAAAAAAAAAAACACCATTTATTATTCAAAGCAGATTAATTTTAAATGTCTTGATGCATGACTGGAGGGGACATTTAAAAATCTCAACCACTGGATGGAGTGGCACATTTTGTGTGACATTTGCGGTCTCCAGATGACTCCAGATGTTGGATCTTGAGGATATGAGATTAATCTCTGACATTCTCATCTGTGACATTTCTGACATTTGTGGTTATGAATAAAATGTCTCAACAACTGTCACTCGTGTCCCCCTCTGGATAAATTGTAATAACTTTAACAGTTTCCATCTGCTTCAGCTGTACTTGTGTGCTAATCACTAATCGTTAGATTTAAAGATTCATAACTTTGTCACATCTGTGGAAAATCTCCTCATATTCAGGATGATAATGTTTTTATCATATATATACACAACCGTTCAAAAGTTTGGGGTCACCCTACAAAAAACAATTTGACCAATTTTAGCAAAAACAAGTATCACAAAACATATGTAAACTGCAACTGAACACAAACAGCAACCACAACATCAAGTTATACTGAGTAAATGTCTCCCAACCGTCCCCCAACCATATCTCTGCCTCTCCTGTGTCTGACAGTGGGAGAGACACAAGTGTTTCCTGTCAAGTCTGAAACATATGTAATCAGAGTAAAGCCTGTAGAACAAGCTGGTAGATCCCTCAGTCTGTACATGGTCATTATTGTCATTGGAAAACCATTGGTTTGATAGGGTGACCCCAAACTTTTGAACAGTAGTGTATGTATATTTTTTGTTTCACTCACTTGCTACCTTGCTGCCATCTCTATAACCAACATGCTTTGTCTGTACAGGCCTGTACAGCAAGGAACTGCTACCCCTCTCCTCTCAACTATTACAACTTTCCTAAGTCCTGCTGCACATCAGTCAATGAAGTCATCTGCCATGGCATCCCGGACAGAAGACCACTGCAAGAAGGAGACATCCTCAACGGTGCGCTCACTGCTCTGCTGTTTTACCCTAACATCTTATCTTAACATTAACGTTCCCATAAAATTAACACCCACTTTTAAAAATAGTCATATTTTCAATGTCAAGTCCTCAGAATATTTAAGCTAAGTTTGGTTGTAGGGGAATGTTTTATTAATGAGAGTGGGGGGAGAAAAAGGATTCCTCTTCCATGACAAATGGCTGTACCTGCATCCTGAAATGGTGTCAGCAGGAGTTTGGCCAATTTTAGCTTCTTTATGAATATTTCTGCTAAGGCGATGTCTTCCATCCAGCACTCCCCTCAGAGCATCTGATGGAGTACTTGCCAGCAACTCATCTCTCGCTGCGTGGTCCGACAAGACAAATTGTTTCATTAACCTTTACCAGTGGGGCTTTGCTAGTCAGATTCTTCACTCTCTATATTTCTCCTTAAGTGGGAAAAAGAACCAGTTTGGACACGAGCAGTTTCAATTTCATCTGCAATTTTTTAAAGAAATAGCACATTTTGCAGATTGCGAAGTTTGCTCCAAACCTACCTGTCTTTAAACGTTTTCGGCAGATTATTCAGAACATCACTCCCTTTGTGGTAAACATAATAGAATCTAGTTTGTCTCTGACATATTCATCTTCCCACGCTTACACAGTGGACATCACCGTCTACCACAATGGTTTCCATGGTGACCTCAATGAAACCTTCTTTGTCGGAGATGTGGATGAAGGAGCAAAGAAGCTGGTTCAGACTACATATGAATGCCTTATGCAAGCCATTGACTCTGGTAGGTACTCCAACGCATTTTCAGTTTTTTCTGACATCAGTGTTGCCGTCATAGTATATATGGTTATTATTCAGCTGCTGTCAGGGTCAAGTGTATCTTTACTTTTGTGTGCACATATAAAGAAAAAATAAAAACTTATTACATATACATTGCTTTCAATGTATACATATTGGCCAATAAGAATTAGCTGTGCAGAAATGAGAAATTACAGAGTTTGTCCACCAGAGAGCACTTGATCGATGGGTTAGCTAACAAACAAATGCCCAGAAAAGATGCTACTTTGCTTTTCTGTAATAAATTTTTTTGTATATGCAGAAAAACTTGGGAGCTCACACTGTGAAGAAAAATCATGTGATTGTATTTGCAGCAGGGCCGAAAGCAATGGTTGATTCTGTTATTGACAAATGTGGCTTTAATTTTGTAGTCTCTAAAGTTTAAGAAAATACTGACATACGTAGGTTATAATTTTCTACAGCCCAAAGAGACATCAACACAAGTCTGTTTTGTCCAACTTTGTCCATAAACACCCGAAATGTTGAGATTACTACAATTTTAGAAAAGAAAAATATTACATTCTCACATCTGTGAAGCTGGTATCTTCAAATATTTTTGCTCAACCCTTCCCCTGCTACCAAAGTCTTGGGTTCTGGGTACCCCTCCTGCTCTGTCGGAAATGTGGAAATTATTAAGTTTTTAAAAAAAATTTAAGTCTCACTTCAGCGAGATTTAGTGCGAGAATTTTGGTTTCGTGACGTTTTTCCACAAGAATTGCAGAGCACATCGAGTCCACTCGCCCATAGCAGAGGAAGGGTTAATATGTCTGAAACACATAAGTACCAATACTGTAATTTTCGTATTTTAATGTCTGGGGAAAAAAACAACCTTCTTTTGTCCCCTTTCCTCAGTGAAGCCTGGCATTCGCTACAGAGAGTTGGGTAACATCATCCAGAAGCATGCTCAAGCCAACGGCTTCTCCGTGGTGCGAAGCTACTGTGGCCACGGCATCCACAGACTTTTCCACACTGCTCCCAATGTGCCACACTATGCCAGTGAGTAGCTGGAACCTGCTGTCACCAGAGTCTTCAAGCTCAGATTTGAAATCTGTCAACATTTCTCTGCAACTGCATAAACTGTGCACTACTTCACTCCACAGAAAACAAAGCAGTCGGAGTTATGAAGCCTGGCCACGTGTTCACCATTGAGCCTATGATATGTGAAGGTGAGTGTATATAGATCTTCTGTTTGAATAATCATTATAGAGATGATCATCATCCAATTAGTTGAACAATTTGCGAAGTTGTAGAAATTGCATAAAAAGCAGATCACAAACAAGAGTAGAGAATAAAATACTGTTAGAATAACTCTTGTTCTCATCTTTATGTATTTTCCAGATAATCCATGAGGGTTTAAAGTGATTTATTTGGCTTAAGAAGTAGGCAAATTTTCTCAGCCCTTGAAGGAACAGTTTGTTTTTCAGTTTATCTAAACAAATGTGGAGATACACAGATTCCTCTGGAGGACAGCAACATGAATACCAGTCTTAGAGCAAGTTTATAAATTGGCCAAAGCTTCATTGGAGCCAAAAACCTGGTCACCTTCACCCTCAAGACTAGACTTATGAAACAAGTTGATGCATTAAACTGACTCTTCAGAGGTGAAACGGTGTGTGAGACCCAGTCATGCACTAAAGCAGGTCATTAGTCTGCTGCTTTATACCTCACAGGTATCAGTGTCAGACTTGGAGGGTTTGTTTCCACAGTTCTGTTTAATTGAAGGTGTGTAAGCCAAACCCAAAGAGCATGTCTGTGTGTGTGTGATGGTTCAGGTGGCTGGCAAGACGAGACGTGGCCTGACGGCTGGACGGCGGTCACCAGAGACGGGAAACGCTCGGCTCAGTTCGAACACACCTTGTTGGTGACGGAGACCGGGTGCGAGATCCTCACCCGACGCCTGGAGGAAAACGGACGAGCTCACTTCCTGAGCCAAATGTAGGCCGAACCGGAACCCACCAAGGACTGGAGTTTTCCAGACACAGACACACGATACGAACTCACACATACACACACTTCAAATCAAAGAGGCGCTACTCCGAGAGCTCGGCGTGCCTGCAGCTCTGATGGTTCTTTGAATTAAATATCAGTTCCTCAATCTAAATGGAAGTACTTGAATGTGTCTTATAACAATGTGGATGGCTTTATTAGTGAAAACTGTATCCTCTGGAGGAAATATAGAAGTATTTATGAGATTTGATTTTGCTTAGTGATCAGGCTTGACATGGAGCCTGCTTCGAACTTTGGGTCACGTCACCTTATGGCTGGCTAGTTGTTGTCTGTGGTGTGTGGAGCTCAGGGCAAATTCAACTAGTACGCCAATGCTTTGCTTCTTTTCTCTCAGCCTCTGTTAATTTAATCACACCTTATGAATTTACCAGAGAAGGACTGAAAAGAATCAGCAATACAAGAGACACAGGAGGGTTCCTGGAAACAGGGTCTGCAAGACTCAGCTACTCAAAATGCGGCCATATTGGATATTCTTCAGTGCTGAGCCAACAGACACAGATTATAATACATTTCTGAAAGACATAAAAACTGACAATACTTAAAGGAGTAATTTGGTCTTTTGACAATTTGCTGTCTAACAAGATGTGACCTCTGAGAACTGAGAATAACCATCCTCTGGCTTTAACTTCATATTCAGCATTCAGTAAAAGTAAGGTCCTCAGCAATGATTTGATTGGCTGCTGTTTATCGTAGAACATCAGCGTCATATTTACCTTTTTTAAGTGTCCTGTATAAGCACTCTAACCTAATTGTTATATCTTGAATGCGGCTATTATTAGCGCACAGCCGGTTGAGGACATCAGCCACGGTTGCTAGGAGATTTGTGACGTAGCCCCAGAGCATCTATATAGACGTCTGGGATGAGAATACCACTCAAAGCTGAAAGTGCTGAACTTGTCAGTCCTGCCTCCGGGAACTCTCCTGTGCTGTCCCGTGTTTCCAACAGCCCTGGTGTAGCAAATGGAGCCTTAACATGTGAATCTAGGAATTATAACTTCTTTAGACACGTAAACTAGTGTGTGTCTCCTCTCCCCTCCCACTCCCTCCTCATCCTGTCCCCTCTACTCGGCGGTTACCATTCACCTTGATGTTGGGGGAGTCTCCCAGTGCAAGCAGCATTCAATATTTCTACATTTTCAGAGGACTCATGTGATCAGTTTCTCTGCCATCTTTGTATTTCTTCTAATGGAGTAATAAATGACTCTTCTGTAGCTTTGTGTGGGTGAGTTTGTTCTTGAACAGAATCTAAATCCCAAAAGTGGATTAATTCCCAGTATTTTCTTAATGGAGGAGACTGTCTGGCTTCTTACCGCCTTTGAAACCTTGTTTGCTGGATGGTGATGGTCTAGACAACAACTGAGATTAGATTGTGACTCTGGTACACATAACAGTCACACCTAAACATTATTTCAGCGTCATTACAGAAACCCTACAGGACAAATCCCGATGTTTTATGAAAGATAGGCTGTTGTGTTATCTATTTTGATAGAAAATGATAGGAATGTAGCATTTACCGAATTTTCCGCACTATAAGGCGCATCGGATTATAAGGTACACCTTCAATGAATGGCCTGTTTTAAAACCGTTTTCATATATAAGGCGGTATTTGCGTCGCCTTTGTTGAAAATGTATTTCCAACTCCATTTGTCACAGTTCAAAGCTACATGAACAGCTGTTTTATTTTTTTCTCCGAGGTAACGTCAGTGACGTAGTATTATCTTTTACCTACAGCAAGGTACAACAGGTAGTGCAATTTTTTTCATGTAGTTAGTGCATCACAAACGTGGAGGGAACTTTTCCCTGATTCAGTAAACACGTAAAAGAAACAGTCTGATACCGCTACGGTAAATCAAATGTTAGTGCAATCACAATATACACCCCCTGACTACGGTAGCTATAATT
>OOFC01023154.1:0-15035 GCA_900323345.1 Pseudochromis fuscus
GCTGTGGGAGACCACGTGGGATACTGTGGAGGGATTGGCTAATGCAGCGTCTGTCAGACCCTGTCAGACACCATCTGACATATTGTTACATCACAATATATCAGAATCCAGATCGGCTGGTTTTACCACAGGTATTTCTCTTCAAGCAGCTCACACAACAGATGAGATGGTTTCAAAATCTCACAGTCAGTGGACTTGGAGGCAGCCACACACCAAACAGTTCATATAAAAGACTTTAAAAAGTGGATTTTTCATAATATGTTCCCTTTAAGGTGCAAATTTGGCATAGTTGGAGCAATGTGTGACCATATTTGGATGAGAGGGGGGAGCTGGAAACAATCGGATGGTGGATCTGACTCCAGCTATCCTCCTGTGATGGCTCCCACCTGCTCCTGTCAGCAGCCACAGCTTTAACTATGCATCACTTTAAGCTTTCATATAGTTTAAGCAGGAGACGTACATAACAGTTCTCCTCTTGTATGGTTGGAGTGAACAGTAAAATTCATCAGAGACCAAAACCCTTTAGCACCAAGTTGTTACCATCTTTATTTCTGCTGTAAAGCTGATGAGTGTTTTAACATCTATAGTGATCGACTCACTTTTTAAATGAGCCTCTAGTGGTTATTCAAAGAAGTGCAGTGTGTTGCACTTCCAGGAGACCTGCTGTACTTTTGCAGCCCTGTATCCGCTCACTTCCACCTCCATGTTTCACACTCACCACGACACAGTCACTGTGGTAGTCCTGGTTAGGTCCTCACCAAATGTGCTGGACCCAGATCTGATCCAAACTCATTTATTTTGGTTTCATCTGACCAAAGAAAGTGCTGCCAACATCCCTCTGGCTTCTTTTCATTTTCTCTGGCAAAGTTTAATCTTGCAGTTTTCTGCTCCTTTTGTGAGCAATGGTTTTCCTTCTGGACACTGTCCACAGTAACTGACTTCATGCAATGTCCTTCACACTGTCTGAGCATCACTGAAAACACTAGTTTCCCCAGATAATGCTTGTGTCTGGTCAGAAGCACTTACTGTCTGTCTGTAGAGTATATCTCTGGTATCATAGCTCCACCTGTACCTGCTGCAAACTGCTGCTGCATCTGAGTTTCGCTACATGTTCAGTTCTTGGACGTAGTCACTGTGACATCACCTGTGACATTTGAACGCCTCCATGTTGGTTTCCTGGAGCCAGAAGTGACCATATTTGGATATGAAGGCAGGAGTGAGGTGGCGGGTCTGACCCTTGAACCTGAGAACACTGCCTGTTGTGTATGAGCCTCCAAACCAGCTGTAGATCACTGGAGACCAGACCTGTCAATCAAACTGACCACACCCCTAAATCTTCCTCTAAAATCCCTTTGTGTTCCTCACAGCTGCAGCCAAAACAGAAATACTTTCATGTTCATGCACTCACTGGAAATGACCTGTGTAGTAACTGTTGCAGGGGTCACAGCTGAGCCAACTGTTGCATTTAGATTTTGGCTTCATTGATATTTTTCCAAACTGATCCAAACACAGTGCATTAGGTCAAATACCAACACTCTTCTTTACAAAATGATACAATTATTGTGCGCTGTAGCTATGAATCATTTAACATTCTAGTGATATTGCACAGTGATGCACTCAGTTTTCATGCCAGGCTGTGTTTCTAGGGATTCCTTGCAGGGTTGTATTATTGACAAGGCCAAAATGTGTATTTAGGCCGTCATGAGAAACTAAAATTTTCAGCAGGTGGGTTAAGGCGGGTTAGCAGCTCGACAACGTTTGTTGCACTTCTTTACTTAAACACTCCCACACCACACTGGTCAACTATATGGTACATATAGAAAATCCTCAGGTCAGGATTGTGCTTTCAAACGAGCATCCATCATATCAGGGATGGAGACATGGAGAGCCAAATATTCCACTCAGCCTCAGTTTGCACTTTTATTAACTGTTAAAATGGAAGGAGTGTCGGTAAAAGCCTCAGCCGGGATTCAGAGAGTCCAGTTGCTGAGCTGGGAAGGTCTTTCATACCTGTGGGGAGGTCGGGCAGAGGGAGAGTCAAGGTCTGATTAATATTGGAGTTTGGATTTCTCCTGGATCCACTTGTTGTTTGTGTGTGTGTGTGAAACCTCCAAACTGCTCTACTGCATGAAAAGTTTTAACACTTGGTGAACCAGCTGCACTTCCTGCTCAAGGCTGTCAGCACAACACAGTCAGGAAGTAAGAAGCCCAATAAGACTTTTTTATTTGCAGAGTTTTAAATTTGCATTTAACATGCACAGCATAGGTGTGTATACAGTATAGAGACTGTATGTGGTTGTATAGGAGCTTCGACCTCTGTGTGCATATCCACCGTGCTTTCCTGCATCTGTATGCTAGTCCTGACGCTGCTTTCTCGGTCAGGTCTCCGAGGAAAAAAACAGCTTTAATCTCAATGGGCTTACTCAATTGTTAAACAAGGTTAAATAAAGTCAATACAAGTTAAATGCGAGGTTAAATATAATGATAAATACTGTGCCGCTTCATGTTTGTTGGAGTTTGTCCCAGTTTCAGTGTAGCTTTGCTGATTTGTTTCAGATGCACATGGTGGATAATTAAAAAAACAACCTTTAGTTAAAGACAGTACAGTGCGCACGTGCAGTAGATGTTAATCATGTGTTGATGTAAAGTCGCGTCAGATTCGATTGCTAATGTAGCGTGGCAGGTAACAGTGTAGTTTAATTCAGATTTATGATGTTGTCTCTGATCTGCTGCCTGAAATCATCCTGTGATTGGTCCAGTGTTTAACACAGTTGATGCTAACGCCACTGCATCTGATATTACTACTGCTAATTCATGTTTTTTACTTTCATCATTACTGCTTCTGTTGATCTTATAACCACTACTGATATTGGATCAATGATGCTACTACTGCTGCTGTTATTTCACCTTTACTCATACTGCTGCTGTTGTTACTGACAGTACTACAGTGTACTAGTTACAGGAGTAGTTAATTTTAAAATACACAAATAGTTTTTTGCTTTCTTGCAGAGAGACCGAGACAGTATAAAGATGGCTGACTCCACAGAGGTGAAGCCAAAATATCTGTTGCTCCTCAGGTTGCAGGATGGAGCATAAACCCCGCCCCCTCCATTTAAGAGAACATGAGCCAAACTAAAAAGTCAAATTACACATTACATAATAGTGACTCTTTTGTACTTATGACACTGATGTATGTCCAGGTGATCGTCTCTGTGATGTGTCTGCCTCTGATATAAAAAGGGAGGATGTTTGTGTGACTGACAGCTGTGAACAGATGCTGTAAATACACTGTTGTAGTGAGTTGCAGCCGTGTGATGTCATCGTTTGTTTTAAACCAGAAATAAAATTACTTTCACAATTTATGTACATATTATACTATCTATATTTCTGCACCAGTAGTTTAAATTTCAGAAATTCTCTCTATATAAATATGAACCTATTTTGCACTACTAATTTACATGTCAGTAAATTTCTCTACATATTGATATCAACCTAATTTTACACTGGTAGTTGTTGTAAATGTAAGTAGTTTTTTGTGTGTCTTGTTGTATGTAGCACAGAGGGATGAGGAGGAACAGTATTTCACTCCTCTGTGTATTTTCAACATGTTGCAGAATAAATGCAGTTTGTTACAATATTTGACACGTAGCTACTGATCTCAGCAGCGAGCGGTTGCTAACTCTTCATAGAGAAATGACACAGTGAACGTCCATGACAGTCAAGATGGCGGCCTGGAAGCGAGAGCATCGTGTTTATCACATCTACTGATCACGACTGTGGTTACAGACGACGTCACATAGACACCTTGCATATTAAAGCTGAAAGCCAATGAACCATTGAGCTGACGATTATGTTTAGTTAATTATTATCCCTTTTTTTTTAAGTATAAATGTCTTTATTTCTCTCCATCCTCTTGTCTCCCCCCTTTTTTTTCTTTTAATTTTTTTTTCTTTCCTTAACAATTTGTGTTATATTATCTCTCCACTTATTGACACACCCCATCATCCTATTGTCTCGTCCATTTTGTTGTCTGTGGTATGAATGAGTGTGACTGAGGGAGTTGGTTGTGGTGGGGCAGGATACTTGCCCTCAAATGCACCTTGCTCCTGAGAAGACATTATTTTAACTGTTGCAGGATTTAAATTTGAGGAGAAGTCACTGTTGTACATTTGTTTCATCTTGCTATGTCTCTGTACCCCCCCCCATAAAAAAGTAGAAAAACCAAAGTGCAAACTTCAAAATAAGAGCTGTAATTTTATCGTTAAGTCAAATATCGCACTAAGACACGAGTACACTTTAAGAGCACGTTGAACTGTGAACCACCATTATCACTCCACCTTCAAAAATTAATTTTAAAGTAAAAATAATAATAATTAGTGTGTCCACTGAGGATGCTGCAGCAAGCTGGCTCCCTTGAAACATATTGAACTTTTTTTTTGTGAAACTCAAGTGGCTGAACACAATCTGTTTCATCCACATGTGGCTCTGACGACACCAGGAACAAACAGTGTGTAGTCTGTGTATAATTAGGGTGATAAACCAGTGACACCTCAAACTGAGATACCATAGGAATTTGATAAACATATAAAAAATGTATTTGCAGCCAGAGATCCTCCTCTCCTGTGTCTGTGTCCTCCTGTCACAGCAGAGGAAAACCACTGGCAGCTGGTTTGTGACAGACAGTAAAACCGAAATGTTTCAATCATGCAGCAATAAAAAGAAAAGCCGTGAGCCTCCCATCGAGCTTCATAACATGCAAAACATGATACTAATGTTTCTTTGCTGCAGACGATGCCGTGTTTCTGCCCCACAGAGTTCATCTAACTGGTTTCATACGTGTCTTCACCACATCATTAACGAGTCAACGAGGCGAAAAACTGCAGTAGCCTCAGACAGACTGAGACAGAGCTCAGTACTGAAGATAAAACAGGAGAAATGGTTTTTTTTTCCCCCTCCTTGGCCTCTGTTTCTCCCACGAAAAGGCTCCAGCTTTCTCTGCAGATTCTGTTTTCAAGGCTTTGTGACGGCGACCCCTCCACCACCTCTGTAACGCTTTGAAAGCATCAAGGTTCTGTTTGTTTTCACTCCTCAATTTTTTCAATCACCTTTTGCCACTATCACAATCGTCCTTTGTACAGGAGATGATTTCCTGCTAGTTTCCAGGCCTCAACCACAGTTTCACTTGGGTAAACAGCAGAAAGCCATGAGGTCTTTATAATGGGTGATGAAATGGTTTTTTCTCCTCCAAATACACTTTGCAAATTAGGCAGATAAGACGGGGATGTTTCAACTTAATAGTCTTCTACTTTAAAGCTTTAAAATATGCATCATGTCATACAAATAAGAATACAGCCTGGCATGAAAAATGATCACTTTGCCCTGTTTAAGCCGTTTAATGAATGTCAATTAATTAGGGATTCACATTAGTTGATTCAGATTAATTTCCAATGTAAATGTACCGGAGCGTGTGTGATTGGAGTGTGTTTTAGGCCAAGACTCTGCAGGACGTTTGCAGCATAATCCGTGCCAAGACATCAGCGTCGGATCTGCTGAGTGTATCTCAAGTGGCCCAGTGGACCTGAAACCCAGCAGCATCCCAATGACCCTATCTGTTTAATTACTGCTGTTTAATGCTGAAGTAAGTGGCATGTTTTAAAAGCTAACTGTGGACTAACCACTCTGCTGCATTTTATATCACCCAAATCCAAGTTTCAGCTCTACTGCAAAAAGTAAATGATAATAGCACTTTAGCAGCCAAACGTGTTTAAAAAGTCTCAAACGGACCCATCATCAGTACATGTGTGTGTGGGAAAGTCTGTCCGACAACTTCAGTTTGACTTATTTACAGTATATATATGAATGTTTAATTTTCTTTTGCTGAAGAAACAATAATTACCGTATTTTCCAGACCATAAGCTGTTACTTTTTTCCGACGTTTTGAACTTAAACACCAGCGTTTCTCATATATCGGCGGCACGAAGCTCGTTAGCTTTTTACAAGCTAGCAAGCTCCGTGGCGCTAATACATTTAGCCTCGTCACATCAGACCCGGTTAGAGTGGACCACATGAAACTGTTCGAATAAATTCAATAGCAGCTTATAGACAGGTGCGCTCAATAGTCCGGAAAATACGGTAAATACTTTCATATAAGGATGCTGTTTATTAAAGTTACAGTGAAATGGACAATACATTTTTTAGCATCTACTCGTCAACAAATTTATGTTACTTTGTTCGTTTATAGTCACAAAACAGCCTGTTTCAAACAGAGGATGACATGAGGGACTGTATGAAGGACTTTTTGATCTGCAGTCTGTGCAAAACTCCACTAGAAGCTGGACTAGGTCCTCTGTAAGACTTTGCTGAAAAAACTGCCGAAAGTACTAAAGTTACAGCCTTAACGTTGTCATTTGATTCATTATGATAAAAAGAAATATTGACTATTGTGACTTCAAAGGTGTTGTTTTCCAGGATGTTTTCATGGCTACAAATCAAATGTCTGTGTCAACCTCAGCCTGAACAGTCGTACTGGTTGTTTTTCTCTAATCTCTTGAATTTGTACTGAATTGGTTACAGGATGTAGCACATGTCACCACTGTTATAAGATCAAAGGAATACAGTGTAACCTTCAGGGGGATCGAGCTCGATGACACTGTGCACTGTCCCTTTAAATCCATAAACAACTTCAGGAAAGCATCATGATGTAGAACCTTTGTCACCATGGTTACAATAGACTGGTTAAAGTCATGGAACAGGGGTATATAACAGACACCAAATAGACCAATGTTGTGTTGACCCATCCATCTACCTCGTCCTCCCTCCTCACTTCACTCCCTCCTTTGCTCCTGGGGAGCACAACACAACACATTTCTGGATTGTAATAAGCTACCGGCTGAAAAACGTTTTCTTTTCTTTATTTTTAAAAGAATATTTGGTATTTTTGGAGCTGCTGAAACCAGAGGACACAAGCCGCTGATGTGAACTTTTGTTGCAGGGTCCCTGAGACTGTGATGACCTCAGATCTCTGAAGCAGTTTTCTGATCAGGAAGTCTCACAAGTGTCGACTTGTGGAGATATTCACAAAAAGGCCTGAGGTAGTTACACAACATAGTAGAGAAATGACACTTTCTGCCTCCACATCTCTGTGGAGAGATACAGGAAGGGTTTCAGTACATGATCTTGCCTGATTGAATGATTATGAAAAATCTTTGCATGTGTTCAGACCAGTGTTGTTTTTAGCAGACATTTTAGTCTTTTGGATGAAAATGCTTAATAGTTTTAGTCACATTTTAGTCATTTCTATAGGTTAAAGTTTTAGTCCAGTTTTAGTCGACAAAAACTCCAAAAAGTCCAAAAGTATGAGTCTTTTAACAAATTAATTTAGTTCAGTAAGTGCTGGAAATTGGAGTTAACATTAACACTTTTGCCTAATAACCACATTGATCACCAGATTGATAGCTCAAGCCAAGACTTTCCCCTTGATGGAGAAAGCCCCTTTGTTGATCCATGGTGCATCAATGATAATAAACTCAGTTCTATCTGTGTGTGTGACTAGTGACCAGTGGTGGAGGTTTAGACGGGCTGACATGATGTCACGCCGTTACGCCGAAAGTAACAAATTGTCACGAGCAAGAATATCGCTGCTAATTCTTGAGGAAGCTGCTTGTATTTGGGTGAATTTGCATAAATAAATAAACACAAGCAGGTGGAGCTCTGTAGTGGATCCAAAGGTGTGTTGTGCAGAGTGTGTGTTGCATGTCAGGTGGTGGGCGTGGCCAAACAAGGACAGGATGCAGCAGCAATCCTGACGTTCCTGCATTTCCTCCAGTCTCGTCAATGAAACCTCACACACGTCTCGTCATGTTTTAGTCATCAAGAGCCACGTTTAGCTCGTCACCGTGTTGTTATCGTCATGAAAAAAACGGTGTGTCAAAGAACTAATTTCGTCATCGTTAACATAAACAGCACTGGTTCAGACTTGGTTTTAAGATGCGTCTCGTGTGATCGGATCACAAGTTGACGGACAAGACACAACTTTGTTTACACCTCTATGTAACATGTCTCTGAACCCTCCAGCCGTCCACTTGTGTTCGCCGGATTCACCAGAAGAGCTCCAGCTTTTGTAAACACTTAGCTAAAAGGGAGGAGAAGAAAAATTAATCTCAAACCATTGTACAGGTGAGAGGACAAAATTGTTCAAGAATTGCAAATGAGAACAGGCATCAGGATGTGTTGAGACTAAAAAAAAATATGTGGTCCCATGCATCCCAGACCACCTCTGCATGTGGTTTGAAGGGTTGGATCTGGTGGCTGTTTACACCTGTATTTATTTGTGATCCAGTTCCCTGAAATACATCTTAAATCCAAGTCTGAACACACCCTTTGATGTCTTTCATCCTCATACCTGCTGAACTCTGCCAGACCACCTCTAAGAAAAGTTCAAATCCTAAACTGGATTCCCAAATCTCACCAAAACCTGGATCTTGGTTGTAGAAACCGGTGGCACTGTTTTGTAAAGATAAGACATTCATCTCCCTCTCAGAGATGATTGTGTCAAACGCAGCTTGAAGCACAATGGGCATGATTGTGGATGCTTCCCGCTCCCTCTGTGGAGCCACGATATAGGCTGCTGCTCGCTCTGGCTCTTCAAGGACGGCGGCGTGTGCTGTGTGTTTAACCTCTGTTGTTGAATATAATAAAGTATGCGGCATTGTGCGGTGTTGTGCCTGTGAGAGTGTGATCCATGAAGGAGAGAGCATTATAAAACCATCATAAATGAAAAGAGGCTGCAGATAACAGTCCCTAAACACTGCTGCTGCTCTCCTGCTATCCATAATCACTAAAGGAACGGTGCATTACAGAGCGTCCAAACACAATGCCGCGCAAACACTTGGTCATTTAACCTTGACTTAACATTTAATTCCACCAACAGAGGATAGATATTAGCTGTGTCATCCAGCGGAGAGGGAAGCAGAATGTGGGATTTGTTCTACTGTTTGAAATGAGTCATTTTCTCTTTTTCCCGAGGAGAAAAGTGAACATAAAACCAAACCGCATGCAGGCACGGCTCGGTTTCATCTCATATGTGCATATTCTGTGCTCATTTTAAAATTTCTCATAATTCATCCTTTATCATATAATTTTCTTCTCTTGAATTTTGTATTTCCTCGTCTTCCCTGAGTTGCACTGCCGGTGTGCTGCAATCATTTCATTGATATTCTGGGCGTCGCCGGCCAGATGGAAAGATGGGAGGCTTTACTTTATAATTTAGGTTGATGATTGTAATGTTACATAAAAATCACATAAAGTACAGCTTGTAGTATTGCTGCTCCATCTGCTCCAGTCCTCGTTCTTATCGTACTTTAAAGGCCTCTTTTATTTGACACGGTTTCCCTCCTGGAATAATTGAAGATTAGTCTCCGCCGCATGTTTTTCGGTCCAAAAGGTGTAAGGAGCGGGTGTGATTGAAAGGCCTCAGATAGCTGTTTGGTTGCTGATTGGCTGTAATTGTGCGACTGAGCTGCGGGAGGGTGGCTTTAAAGGTGGCTGCCAGGCCAACGCTCTGCGTGTGTGCTGGCCTGGCAGTGCCCGTCCAGGCTGCAGATGAATAACAGATGTTGGCTGACAGGCAGGGTCATTTGTCATTTAACTGTCTAAGCAAAACAGGCTGGAGGGTGTCACCATAAGTCAATGTCACAAGCTCGGACGGCAAAGGATGGGATCCAAACATTTCAATACTGTTTAACCCCTCTCGGCCCTGTACCGCTGTATAGTGCAGCTTGTTGTGTGTTTGCACTGCAGATGGTTGCTGGTCTTTGATGGTTTAAGCTCTGAAGGTCTCTCCAACTGAAGCTGTACAGAAGTTTGCAAGATGTTTCTCCTCTTGTCATATTTCTGCTCTAAAAAAGAGAAATCCTGACAGATAAATTGTGATATTAAAATTGATTTTTTTTGTCTGGTGCACTATTCCCTGTTCTCACCATCACGAGACACTTTTCTTTCTTATTTTTTTTTATAAAATATCACTGCCAGTTATCCTGATTCATTCCTGATTGCATCTTCAAAAGTTGTATTTCTTTCTTCCACCATCTGCAGAAGAAACCGGCCTGATTTTTTAAAAGTGTGCTGATTTTTACCTCGTTCTGAAGCCGTTTCTTTCACTGAGATTTACCACGGCCGATTAAGCAACTGAAAAGAAACCATAACTGTAAATCGTGATATTCTACTAGCGTGAAATGCAAACGCAGTTAAATTAATGTTATCTTCAGTTCTTACACAGCCCCTCCCCCACCACCTCTAACAAACAGCTGCACTGCCCGGAGGTAACTTTGAACCACAACAAATACCAAATTGGCTGTTAATAGTCAATAAAAAGCTCAGTTGTCTCGTGATGTATTTCAGTCCTTACGTTTGTGTTGTTTTAATAATGTCAAAAAGCTAATAATAAAGCAAAGCTGTGCGATGCATCGTGGTTCATTTCCCCGGGTTGTTGGGGTTCAGGCGATAGAGCGATGGCTCCTTTTATTACCAGACAACAGCACCGCCACATTCTTCATGTTGACAGGACTCCATATTGTCCTAAGCGCTCTGGAGGCTCCGCTCGGCCATTTCTTCCAGAGCTGAAGCTCAAGGTCACCATCTCCACCAGCTCTCTCCCAGTTGTTTTTTTTTTGTGCTTGACCACGACTGGAAGCACTTAACTACATTTTGATTCAGTCCTCCCTCCTCTCCCCTCCCGTCCTCACACAGGGATCGCATGTTATCTCCGTGTTGCCGTCTTGAAGCGCTCTGTGAATAACTGTGACAAAATCCCCACTGGTGGGAAAAAAAAAGCAACAAGACGTCACGCCATGATGCAAACAGTGGAGGCCCTGCAAGACCCCGCAGCCACACAAACCCAGCTCCTCGTCATTCACATGAAACCACCCTGCAAAATGAACAATATTATCACCCCGCAGACAGCTGCCAAAAGGAATATTAATACAATTCAATTGAAGAACAGATTGGACACAGATCGTGTTGTACGCCGGTAATAAGATGCAAGCTTGTGTCCAGAAGGCCGACTCTAATGTGGTGTTATACGGAGAACGTACAGAAGTGGAGGGAGAGATGCATTCACAGTTGGAGCATTGATTTGACAGCATTATCCTGGGTGACGTACAATGAATAAGAGATAGAAAGAACGAGAGCGAGCGGCAGAGACGAGGATGACAGAGCAAACGAGGGTTAAAAAGAACTTTAATGAGAGAGAGAAAATGAGGCAGAGACAGACCTCGGCAGCACATCACAGCTGGGAATTGGCTGCTTTCAGTCTGGAAAAAAAATTAAACTTGTTTTTCAATACCTCCCAATTTTCTTTATTAAATTAGTCACATTTCCACAAGAAAAGTGATTTCTGGACATTGTGGACATTGGTATAATAGCTGAGACTGTGAATAGTCTATTCTGCTTTCAACAGAGTAACAGACTGGATGGCAGACTGTGCAGGAGAACAACATATTACAGGCTTTACATTTAACTCACAGTTACTGATTGATATTGTATTTTATTAGTATCAACAGTCACTGTAAGATTAAGAGATGGAAAACTAACAGGATGCATCTAAATGAGAAAGTTTGGAGCAGTCAGATGTTGTAAGAAAACTCATCTGTGAACCTTCAAAACCACCGAGTCTGAGTCTGAGGAGTCTGTTGATCTTTCACTGTGTGGATGTCGTGACTGTGACATCACTCCCTGGTTGAAGCCAGGAGTTGAGCCAGAAGTGACCATATATGAATATAAAGGGAGGAGTGAAGAGGCGAGTCTGACCCTTGAACCTGAGGACACTGTCCAATGTGTATGGGACTCAAGTCCTCCAATGGGACTGTCAATCAAACTAACCCCGCCCCTAAGTCTTCCTCCTCTCAGACTAATGTCTCCTTAATCATAAATGATTCTTAGATGAACCAGATCACTGAGGAGAAGAGCTGACTTTATCTAATGACATCAGAAGGACTTGTGCAAAATACTCTATTTTAATCATTTATTTAGTCAAGGCAGCGTCTTGTGGTCATCGGGAGTGTTGCACTTTTTTTTCACTCACAGCTGCAGCCAGGTGTTCGAATCAGTATTGCACTTTTTTGCACTTTCTGATAATTTTTGAGATCTGCCAATCATCATGGTGTCATTGGCTATAATCACTTCCTCTTATCAGTGTCCTGGTGATCCATCTTGAAAACTGCCATAATTAGGTAGATGTTAGGCTTCAAAGAGAGTAATATTTGGGGTCATGGTTGGTTTGGTTGACAGGTCTGGTCTATTGGAGTGACCCGGATGCTCTCAGACTTGACTTGACCCCTCCTGCTCCCCACCTGTGCCCTGTTATCTTCACTTGTAGCTCCAACACACCACACTGGTGATGGCATAGAAATGAACAAAGCAAGTGGGGTTCAAAAGTGAGGCCAATGTGGAAATGCAAAAAAGGTTGATGGCCACTAGATGCTGGTTCCCAGTAATTCAATTAAAACATTTCAATCATAAAATTCTCAATCACTATATTTTTCCAACAAGTCATTCTGATGTCATTAGCTAAAGTCAATTCTTCTTCTCAGTGGAAAAACAAAAAAAAACACACAAGTCGATATTAGGCTTGAAAAAGAGTTAGATTTAGGGGCGTGGTCAACAGAATCGACAAGCCTGGTGTCCAATGAGAGTCTCCTTCACACTGGGAAGTGACCTCAGGTTCAAGGGTTAGACCCGCCTCCTCACTCCTTCCTTCATATCCAAATATGGTCACTTCTGGCTCCAAACATGGCAAAGTTCAAAAACCAAGCTCCTCCCACAAACCAGTGCATGACATCACTGAGGCTTCAACCATCTTCTGTATCGTCTGTGGTC
The DNA here is from genome assembly GCA_900323345.1 of Pseudochromis fuscus. NCBI lineage: Eukaryota > Metazoa > Chordata > Actinopteri > Pseudochromidae > Pseudochromis > Pseudochromis fuscus. The sequence goes on from OOFC01023154.1 coordinate 12,874, forward strand.
ACAACAGACCACGATGCTCTGCTACCTTTTCTAACCCACTGTCCAGATTGCATTTCTGTCTTTTAAATCGTTGCTCTTTATTAACCAGCTGCAGTATCTATGAATCCTCCGAGTCCAATCTGGCACGTTGAATTGCTTTCACTCTGTTAAATGCACTGCTTCTTTGTGGTATCGCGCTCTGATGTAATCAGTGCTCCGCTTGTACATTGTGTTAATTATTACGCTGTAGCTGTGAATCTCTTACTTTTTTCCTCTGCTTATCCTTCCCCCGGCCAGTTCACACGCTCTCCTCCAAACTGAACTTTCCTGCCTGTAGAGCAGCCAGGTCCAGCACAGCAGCTTTTACTGCAGCAGCCACTTTCTGTTCACCTTGCTTGTGCTCATTGACTTTGATGTAGAAAAAGTTGTGGCAGCCTGAGCGATGCAGAATCGTGTGAACAAGTCCCCCCAGGCGACCAGACTGTGGGTAGACAAAGCTTGAGCCTTTACAAGGCAGAGGTCAGGAGGTGAAACTAAAGCCATCATTATTTCCAACTTTGAGAAAGTGATGTGCAAAGTGGCTGTGCTCCTCTCACTGCCTCTTATTTATGAAAGCTCAGAGGGAGCCGGCTTGTTTTTTGGGGGGAAAAGAGGATCCTCGACAGACAGGATTACAATAGGTTATGATATTTTTGGGAATACAAAGCCCGCCAAGAGCAACAAACACTGGCAAATCTTTAAAATAAAATAGACTGTGCTCGACTAGATGAGCTCTTGGTTGGACTCGTATATAGACACAGGGAAGAGGAGGCGTGAGCTGCAGCATCAATCATCATGAACATAAAACCAAACACACACCTTCAGGCAAATCCCCGTGGCCCGTCATATCCTGAAAACACCGCAGTCAGAAAACAGATCCTCGCCCCAGTCTGACTGCGAGCATGGCGAGGGACTAAACAGAATTTGCATATAAATGAGGTGGGGAATTAGTATCAGTTTGTTCTTGAATGTAAGCATTACCTCTCTGAGTGCACGCAGTAATGGCATGTTGATGGCATGACAGCATACGTGTCATAATACACCCTCACACACACGCCGCACGCTCACACATCATAATTACGACATCTGCATCAGTGTTATCCCGTTGTCCCGTGTCGCTTCGGTGTCTTCATTTATCTCATCATTCACTCATGTTTCACCGTTTTTATTCTTTTATGTGCTTCAGTGGTGGAGTGGCAGTACGTGTCGCTGCTTATGAATTTATTAGATAAAGAAGTGACAGAAATGGTCAGTCGTTCCTTTAACAATCGATACATCACGGTGAAGTGCTTCCAAAGAAAAGTGATTTACACGGACACAAACGCACTAGAAAGGTTTGCAGCATCACACTTTGGAAGGAGAAAGCTTTGTGTATGAAGTCAATAAGATAATAAAATGTAAATACCATACGGCCCTGTTTACACTGGGTTTTAAGATGTGTCTCAGGTGATCAGATCATGAGTGGACAGCATGTGATCCATGATAAAGTGTAAACATCACCAAAGACAGTACGACTAAAGTATAAATGAACAATTAAATTGACAAAATGAATACTTCATAGATAGATACTTAAGTTGGTTAAACTAACTAACTTCTCAACTGTAATTTTTTGTGCATTGAAATGTTGATTTTTCTCTTTATTTTTATTATTTACAGTGTAGAAAACTCAGGAGACTCAGGTTGTAACTCATTTAATCCTTCAACTTGACTGCAGCTGATATTATTGTAGAAGAAATACTAACTGAAGTATGAAAGGCTAAACAAAAGGCAACAGGAAAATCTGATCAAATAAAAAGTCAACTAACTACCATAATTTCCGGACTATTAAGCGCACCTGTCTATAAGCCACTATTGAATTCATTCGAACAGTTTCATGTGGTCCACTCTGACCGGGTCTGATGTGACGAGGCTAAATGTATCAGCAGCACGGAGCTTGCTAGCTTGTGAAAAGCTAACGAGCTTCGTGCCGCCGATGCATGAGAAACACCGGTGTTTAAGTTTAAAGTGTCAGAAAAAAGTAGCAGCTTATAGTCCGGAAATTACTGTAACTAAAAAAGTTTTGCAAAATCAATGGCTTTGCATAACAATTATACTTATGACTACAACATCATCGCTCAAAATTATGAATACTAACTTTGCCCATA
>OOFC01023154.1:17461-33832 GCA_900323345.1 Pseudochromis fuscus
TATCCCCACAGCGCGTCCTGCCGCGGCCCTGCTCCTCACCCATCCCGGCTCCCTGTAAAACATAATGCGGCTTTTATGTACAATATTGCAGATATGCAACACCTACAGCGTGTTCAGTCATGTCCTTGTCAGCTTGTTGCTTATAAATAGACATCAGCGCTCGTGTGGGCTCTGTGTGTACGCCGCTGTAGAAAACAATCTCTTCAGCCACGCACGGTGACATTAAGATCACTTGACAACAACACACAAATACTCCCACGAGGCAGAACATGAAAACACATTTGCATTGACTCGACTGCTCAGCTGTAATACCTTTGAAAGCTTTAGGGCCCTGCTGGGAGGCAGAAGTGCACAGTGTAGGTTTGAGATAATGACCTTGTTTATACTATGGTTTAAAACAATTTTACTGCAGTGGTTGGAAAATAATTCCCATTTTGAATACCACAAGCAGGGCGGTAAAATACTCGTTACCGCACTTGAAAACTTGTCAATGCAACTTTAGCAGATGTTGTTCTTAAGCTGAGTTGTTGTTGTTTTTGTGGCGAGTAGTAAACAGATCCGACCTTTGAGCAGCAACAGGAAACGAACATCTGTGTAAACACAAGGTATTAGGAAGAATAAAAACATGTGTTGGTGTATATGCAGACAACTTACACAAATATAAACTTAATGAAGAATGTGTTTACTATTTGAATGAGGGTTTCTGAGACATTGATTTTAGGATGGAAATTTATAATTTGAGACCAACATTGCAGGTAATAGTGAATTTTTGATTTCATTTGAGATAAACAGGTACCAACAGGACTGCCTGGGGACTCAGGAGGCTGCTTTCTTGAATAGATAACTTTATTAAAGAATATTTATTGTTACTATGAAGTGCTCAGAGTACACACTTCCATAATCCATGTCGAAGAGCTGAAACCTTTCACTGTTTCCTGTTCTGCCGCTTCCTTCTTCTTCCTTTCAGGCTCGTGGTGTTTTGCTGCCCCCTACTGGTTCTCTATTTCCCTTGTTGTTGTTAAAACACTCACACGTTCATCGGTGCTTTGAGTACAGAAGCCCTAAAACGACGTGGTTAACTATATTTTTATTTTCTCTGTTTTCCCATGATAACAAGATAATTTCAGTGGTTTTCACGAGATCTCGGGTTATTTTTACTTGTTATCTCGAGATAACGAGATAATTTTCTGGCGATCTAGAAATCAAAACCAAAGTCTGATTACTGTCTTTATCCAGACCATGACGTTCAATGCTGCTGCTGTACACAGTGAGCTTTACTTCTGTTTGTTTGTGCTTTTGCTCATCATGGTTTGGAGTTATGATCATTTGATGTTACTGTGGTGCAGTTACTAGAAAATTATCTCCTTATCTCGAGAAAACAAAAGTCGTTTTCTCAAGATAACGAGATGATTTATCCTTTCATCTTTGAAAAAAAAAAACAACAACTTTAATTTCTGAAAAATAACTCGAGATCGCGAGAAAACCACTGAAATTATCTCGTTATCACAGGAAAACTGAGAAAATAAAAATAGAGTAAACTATGTCCTTTCAGGGCTTCCGTACTTGAGTGAAACTGCTGTTGGGTCTTTTTTTTCCCGTATTGTTGCTAACAGCTTCGTGTGACCACAGACAGCCGCATCACCATCTTTAAAGAAGTAGTCCCCCACCTTACTGCCTGCAGTGTCGCTTTTCAGACACCGAGAGGAGATTTTCAGATAATTTCAAATAATTTTAACTGATGATGTATTTTACTTTGGTCTGAACAGTAAGTAGTCACTACAGAAGAAGAAGTTCATGTATTGGAGTAAAAGTACTTAAATACCTTCACTCTAGAAGAGTGGATCTAGCAGGTAGCAGCAGTGAAATCACATCCATCACTACTGATATATCTGAATATTGGTCTGACTCTACTACTGAAAATTAATATATTCTGTATGAAGATTTAGCAAATGGTTTCCAGTATTTAATTAAAATGATAGTGTGTGGAGTAGTTTAAATGATACTGTCTATGTGCAGAATGTGTTTGCATAAACTCTTCCAGTTATGCCAAGGGTCATGTGTGCACATACACAACCCTGCACTGTGAAAATACAGTGTATACTCCAAACCTTGTGTCACTTTAAAGTAGCAGAACACATGTATAAAACATTAATTTGGATATTTGCTTTATCCCCCGATATCTGTAATCTGATGTCTACAGTGTACGGACACTGTGTTCGCATCCTGCTGTGGCAGTGATATTAATAGAAGCATGAAGCTTATTTTCAGAGGAACCATCCCCCTGAACAGCGACAGACCAGAGAGAAGAGGATCACCACTGATCTGGATGTGGAGAGAAAAAAGATTAGAAAAACATCCTCTCTTTTTTTTTTTCTTTAAGAAGTATAATTTGTCTCTGCGTCTTCTGATTGCGATTCAAGTGATGCCCTTGGTGGTGGCTCCCATGAGAGAGGCTCCGGGGGAGCTGGGCTAATCAGATCGCTTCGTTCTAAATTAGACCTCCAGGGAATAAAATGCCCAAACAAACTGAAACATTAAGTGTGTTTCTCCGAACACGCAGTGACGAGGAAGATTCCCCCCTAAAGTGCCGCTGTGATTGGACTACCTCGTCCTCCTCTCTCTTATCTTGTCCTGGAAATGTTTTTGGTACATTTTTTGTCCCCCTGTAACCCCTCTGCTTTTTTTTCCCCTCGCTCCTTAAAACACAGCGCAGTCTTGTCAGGCACAAACAGAGCGGGTTCCCACAGCTCCGGAGGTCCAGCAACAACAGCAGACTGTCCAATCAGCTGTCTGTCACTCTGCGGCCGACACCAACAGGGAAGTAGCTTCCCTCGCCGCCGCTGAGCACAGAGGGAGCCGGCAGCTCTGCTATCTAACCATCCTCACTCAGGCAAAAAGGTGTAATTAGCTGCTACAAATTGCGGGATCCTGTTTCTAATTATGTATGATTTTTTTTTTTTTTTTTTGCCCCCAAAAAGGGTTTACATATTAAAAAGGAACTTGCCTTTGTAATGAATATATTAATGATGTCCAAAAGTTACTTGTAAGAATTTATGCAGAACTTTCCTAAGTATCTTTGCTGTGCTAATCACAAGGGATTCTGGACAACATGCAATTTGAATGAGATGTACTGATGAGAGTGAGGTGGGCCTCGCAAGGAAAGGACTTTCAAAGACAGAATAAACTAACAAGGCGAGCTCATGAGCTGCATTATCTAATGTGGATAAATTAAACATAACCTTTAGAACTCAAGTCTCAATCTGGAGATTTTTTTTCGTCCTTTTGATGCATATGGGTCCAAAAGCAGAGCAGCTGCGAAACAGAACGTATTGTACTGCTGAGCTGTAATGGTTCGCATACTTAAAACATCTTGTTTCAAATGGCCGGTCTGTGGTAAACAGTGAGGAGACGTGAGAGTGGGAGAAGCCAGAGATGGTGATTACAGTCAAAAGTCTTCAACAGATTTTGTATCGTACCTTATTGTGCAATCAGCATCAGCTTCTTCTGTTGGATTCTAACCAACCATTTGCATTGATTGTGATGCTGCCACTTGAACTGTAGCTATGATGGTTCCCCTCTGTACCGTCAGTAAATGTAAAACAGGAAGTCTTTTTGCCATTACCATATTAACCAGAATATAGGATGATATAATATATCAGTTTTTGAATAATCAGTGTTGCCAGAGATTCAATGCTCACAACATTTCAGTCTTTTCTACGTTACCCCCACACAGGAGGTTTTGTTTTTGCCTGTGTTGAATTGTGGGCCTGTTAACAAGGCTGTGGAAAAACTGAACAGATCTCGAGGGATTTATTTATTTATTTGAGAAGTAGAGTATTACCCATACACTGTGTAAAAGCCATTTTGAGATTGAGGTTTGGTATAAAACCCTAATATGTCCACTAGGTGTCACTTTACGTTTTCGGGCCTATTTAGGTAGGAACCTTTCTTCAGGTGTCAGTGTTGCTAGTCGGGGGAGCACTTATGGTTTTTTACCGTTGCACCGGCACGCCATGCTAAAACGGAGGAAGAAGACGTCGTGTATCTTTATTCAAACAGAAGACATAACAAGCAGTGGCCGGTTAGCGCGTCAGTCACCCCAAGCCCGTCTATGTAACCCTCAGCAGCTTTAAGCGATAGGCTTAGCCGCTCTTCACTGTTTAGAGAAATGTAAGAAGTATCCAGATCTTAAGAGTAAAGTCAAAGCGGATTTGCAAAAATACTGCAATACTCCCAACGGCCACTAGAGGCAGGCTCAAAAAAACTCCGGCTCCAATTGACTTGAGATGGAAAAATCCTCAATACGTTTATTCTACAAGTCGTTCCAATGTGAGTATCTAAAGTTCATTCTCCTCATCAGTGATCTGGTGCTCCGTCTGGGGGAAAAACATAATGAAAAAGTAGATATTAGGCTCCAAAAAGAGGAATATTTAAGGCTGTGAGACCAGACCTAAGCTCGAGTCTGATACACATTGGACAGTGTTCAGGGTTCAAACCTTCCTTTATATCCAAATATGGTAATTTGTGGCTCCTAAAAACCAATATGGCCGATGTCGCGTTAGCTTCGTCCATTCTTTATCCAGCCTCTGGTGTTACCCAAGGAGCAAATAACAAAATAACATTTGCACATTCAGGATGGTGATGCCGAGATACTGAGATACTTGGGTAGAGATCAGATGTGGATTATGCCTTGATGGAGTTTGAACATAGATTTATGGTCATTTGTTTGAGTGACAGGTCATAACTGTGGATGTACTCAGGGCCGCAGTACATAATGTCTTTGCTACAATTGACACACATTGAAAACTCCAACTTTGGACACTGCAATCCAGACTTTACAATAGTTTTGTGTAGGAAACACTTTAATACTTGTCCTGGAAAGTTTTCCTGAGATAGCATTAATACAAAGACAGGAGAGGCCTCCTAACTGCAACTTTTTCACTGGTCAGAGTAAAACATGGATTACAGTAACAAGTAAAACTCATGTTTGTGGATCATGTCAGTCCCTCACCCATTCATACTGAAGTGGTCAGAATCATTTCCTCTGACAGTGAGAGTGTATTTTTGAGCTCATCATGTGTGACAGCAGTGATTCTTGGTGGTTTGACAGATTTTTCTCGCTGCTTCATTTTTGCATTAAAGTCATTGGGAGAAGCTCTGAACCTTGTTAGCTTGTCAGTCGTCATTTACTTTCTCCGCGGCGTCACACGAGCCTTCAGAAACCCCTGCAGGCTGAACTGGGCTTTAAATACTCTGCAAAACTCTCTGTAAGCAAACTGAAGACACGAGGAAACCAACATTTTAAAGTACAACCTGAAAGTCAGCATCACACTCGTTCCCTTGACAGTTTTTCTATCGGCTTTTCGATTGTGGTAGAAAATAAGCTCTGTGACAAACTTGTTGTTCTTGAAGCCTAAATACAATCACCAGAAAAGAGAAGCTAATGTTGGACTTTACATAAACTACACCACAGACACATGACTTCAACACTAAGCCTTCAACTTTTAATTACATTTAGTTTGCTACACAAAATCCTTTCTTTGTAGTGTTGCTTAGAGTAGTTGGCAACAGCACCACTGTAAACACTACAGGGCTGTAAAGGTTGTGAGAAGATGAGTTTCTGCATTCAGAGTGATGGTGTTTATTGTTCTATACAACCTCTGTAGTCTCATGTAGGCACTTGTTGGCATCAGCTCTAGACATATAAAAGCTTAAAGAACCATCACTGGGGTGTTCACTGGCTTGTTGTTGATACCTGTAGAGCTTGTGTTTAACCATAGACCTCATTTCAGGCTCAGGACCAAAAACCAAAGTTCATTTCCAAGAGTTAGGACTCATAGCCTCATTTTTGATATTTGGTTTTTAGTATTTTGTAATGACTGGGCCAAAAAAAAATGTAATGGACCAAAAAAAAAAAATTAAGGAAAGTAAAAGATTAACGTGGGGAAAAAACACCAGGTAAATAAATCACGTAGGTCTGCTGTGTTGTCCCACCCACAGACCTATCAGAAAGCATTAACCCTTTGACCCCGAACATTTAGCTGCTGACAGGAAGTGACATGTCAATCTAATCACGTAATTCCTCAGCTACTTGATTCCAGCTGATTCTCAAAGCCGACAGCGGAGCTTCTGTACATTACCGTAATGTAGGTAATATGTAAGGAACGCTGCACATCATGGCATGACTCCATTGCCCTGCATTACTACCGTAATGTATGTAATATATACAAAACGCTCCACTTGTCGGCATTCAGAATCAGCTGGAATCACGCCGCTAGCGCAAACGGTCGAGGAATGACAGTAAGTTGGTTTATGCTAGTCATACTGTATCGCCGCTGTTCAGATTACCACAGACTTCACTCAGTTTAATGACCAAATGAGGCTGTTATTTGGCAGCTATTAAGAAGCAGTGGTGAGTTTAACATTCATATTACATATATTTACTGTAGAGACCACTTACCTAGTAGCAGGATTTCGGCATCACTGTAACCACAGTAAGTCAGCTGGCTGCTTTTTAGGGTTGTGTTTTTCCCTCGTGTTACGGACTCACCGCGGGAGTGGGCCCCACCAAATGTAGATGGTCCACTGGCATTTTTTCATCTTATTAAGTTTACACGTCCAACAGATATGAAGCAATGCTAGCATCCATGTAGCGTTCTTTCTAATTCCTGCTCTTTGTAGCTCTGCTTTGGTCTCCACCAACTTATAGCTTTTTGTTTTCTGCTCTCCTGTGTTCACTCGCTAGCTGACAACTCTGTGTGTTGCTGTTTGGTGTGAGACAGAAAGAACAAAGATGTAGCTTTAACAGTACAAGCTGCTACTTGGATCAAATCAGTGGCACTTCCTGTACAGGTCTTCCCAATGACCAGACCACCCCGCCGTCACACTGCCACACTTCCTGTGACAATCTACAGCCACCGACTGCCGAGTCTCAGCGGAGGTCAGGACCATGCCTCCGAGGTTACAGGCTTAAACATTTGGGAAATTGGCCTTGCTGCTCCATGCATAATTTACACCAGGACTAGTGATGACACATACAGTGAGGAAGATGAAAAGGTCCGGCAGCTTCTCACATAGCCTGGCTCAAAAGAAGAGAAAAAAAAAATCCATAATCTCAAAGCTAACAGTGGTTGTCAGAGATGGCTCGAGCACCTTGATCTTCATAATACTTGCCTTTTTTTCTGAATCAGTGGCTAAGACGCTGGCTCCCTGGAGTATTGGAGGGAAACAGGTTTGATATGATAATTCTGCTGCTCAGCTCTCCACTCTGCCATATGCCTGACCTCTCTGTGGGGAGAGGAATGCAGCTGGCTCTTCTCACTATTAATCAGCGTGATGGGGGAGGTGGAGGGTGGTGGTTGTGGTGGTGAAGCCGGGATGGGGAGGGCGAGTAGCTGCAGCCGGATGCTGGCCAAAGTTTCAGCACACGCGCCTACAACCAACTTCCACATGTGTGAAAACAGCTGCTTCAGCATTCTCCTGTTCTCCTTTCCTCCTCTGTACATCTCCTCCTCCTCCTCACCGTGTCTCCTTCCCTTGCTCATCCGTCCTCGCCTCCTTTCCTCTTCCATTTAAAATCCTCCAACATCCATCACCCCTCAGCCCAAATACACTCTGCACAGAGAGCAGCAGATAGGGCCCAGCAGGGCGAATCTACCGAGTGGACAAAATATGAGGATATCAGGAGCAGCTACTGTCTCCATCAATCAGCCTGCTCAGGTGAATCCAGGTGAAAGCTCTGATCCCTGATTGATTTACCTGTTAAATCCACTTGAGTCATGAAGGAGAGATGGAGATGAAGGAGACTAGACAGTCTAAACAGAGGGGCATAAACCTCGAGATTGTGCAGGAATGACTCAGGAATAATACCAGGCAATATAAACTGAATTAGGGAAATATCAATGACATATGAAAATAAATGCATCCGGGAGGAAATGCATTAAATAGAAAGAAGTGAACACAAGTAAGCAAGTAAAGAAAAATGGCAAAAGTGTCATTTTCATTTATTTCAGTGTTGATTTGAATATTAATTTATGCGGGGATGCAAGGATTTGCTGATTACAAGTAGCAGAATGTATGCAATTCTTCTGCCAGCTAATAAGGTTGCACTCAGCTTCAGAACTGATACACAGTGATGTGTGGTGAGGAATAACCAATGAGGCAGAGTTATGTTGAAATACCAAACAAATCCCTGTCGGGGGAAGGCCTCACCTCTTTGTTGCTGACAGCTAATAGTACACTGTACACAGAGCACAGTTGTTAAGGTAAACACACTAGTGTCTATTTAGATTTATTAGGGGTGTGCATCTCTGCTGTGGGATATGATCCAATGCACATCTCAATGCAGGGGGTTTGATACAAGCAGACACAGTGTGTTGTTGGTATGGGACGACTGGATACCATTCAATGCTATATGGTTCAATACGATACGATATGATAAGATACACTTCTTTACAGTGAGTAGTTCTAGGACAATTCCCAAAAAGTATTAATAGTTTGGATTCTCTGGTCTTTGATGTAGATATATATTCCATAAATGACCAAGTGTGTTGCCATAATGACATCAACAACTGTCTCATTTCAAAATAACTTGTCATTGTGTTTGCTGCCTCTGCGATAGACAGACAAAAAAAATCCTTCCTGTATGAAAAAGTTTTGACATCACTGACTCTAAACTTCAGTCTGTCTCCCACAGACATACCAGCTGCCTCACTTTGGCAGGTAGAGGGAGAAATATAAAAATATGGCTTATAAAATGTATCTGATTTATTGTTTTGTTCAAGCAACGTCACACTAACGAAACTCTGGTTTAAGTAACATGATAGTCCTGCATCAGCACAACAATGCTTCAGTAAACCAATTAATAATTTAAAAATCGGGCCATCATCCAAATTATATTAGATTTATATTGATCCACAAGCTACTGATGTGCTCTCATTTTTAATATTCAAACAAATTACCAATTCATATGAGTTCATCTTCACACCCCTTAAATCTCATCATAATGCACTGTACTGTACCGTTAAGATATAGATATCACTATAGTACTCGCAAATGACAAAATACCCTTCGACAGCCATGTTGGAAACCCACAGCTCATGGCTATTAATGTGTTCAAGTCAGCTAAAGGGCAAAAAATGATCAGCATTTCATACTGGGGACAGAGGATGGTCTGAGATACAGAAGTATCCACAAACCTGTCTGCATCACTGACAGGTACATCTAAATAAAAGCAATAAATCTAATACAACTGGTTCATTTATTTAAAAAGTAGCTCCACACAGTTTGTTTCACCTCGAAATGAACTCAGACAAATATCTCATTTGATAAAAATAGCTATTTCAGGCTTAAGTTCCATTTATCTGGCATGACTGCGAAACTAGCTGCTAGGATAATGACATTCCTGATATCTCTGCTTTGGATTTACCACTTGGAGGCTGATGTTAATGAGGTTTAACTATAAGCAAACCCTCGCGCTGTTCAGTCAACATGGTGTGAATGTCATATTAAGACCATATCAGTCCTTTCACATGTGTAACTTCACACCCTCATCTGCATGTGTGGATGTGAACTCGTACGCTGTATATAGAGGGGATGAAGCTAATGTGACGTCACCCGTTGGTTTGTGGACACTGAAGCCAGGAGTTCAGTGTTTGAACGTCACCATGTTGTGTTTTTGGAACCAGAAGTGACCATATTTGGACACGAAGGGAGGAGTAAGGAGGTCTAACCCTTGAATTCAAGTACGCTGTCCAATGTGTACATGACTCGAGTTCAGGTCTGGTCTAATTGGAGAACATCACACTAACAACACTTCTACATATCCCTCATTTTGGAGCCTAATATCAACTTAATTGTGATTTTTTTTAAGTTGGACCACCAGAAGAATTGACTTTAACTAATGACATCAGAATGACTCATGAAAAAAAATGTACTGACTGAGAGTTTCGTGATTGAAAATGACGATTTTTGAAAGTGGAGTTTTTGTGGAGCTAGCATCTAGTGGCCGCCGGATGCATTGCACTGTTTTTCGCTTCTGCATTGATCTCATTTTTTAGACCAGGTGTTTTGTCAACCCATCCATGCGCCCCGCCCTCCTCCCATAATTAGTCCAGCCTCGAAAGCAGGGGTCTCCAACCTTTTTTGCACCAATGTAGGCATTAATTTCACGGACCGGCCTTCAAGATGACGCACATAAACACTGCAAAAATATCACCGGCATAAAAAAATGAATGTTTCCCCTTTGCAAAGAAGCTCTCCAAACACATTTGTTTTTTACTTGTTTTTGCTAGTTTATGAACTTATATCTGATCACGTGACGGAGACAAGCATATTGACATGTCAAGTGGCACAGACGAAGGTTAGGTCGGAGAGAATCTGATTGTTTTTCAAAATAAAATGTCTTTCAGACTCTAATAATCAATCTAATGGAAATTATATATTATTAATTCTTTCTGTGCGGCCCGGTAACAAATGCCTCATGGACCGGTACTGGTCCCCGGTCCGGTGGTTGGGGATCACTGCTCTAGAGGGTTTCCTCACAATGAAATTAATCTATGGGTCATAGTAAGCTGCTGCATAAATGACTCATGGCGTTATTTCTTAATGAGAGTAACAGTTTCCACCAGCCTGATAATGTATTATGGGCATGTAAGCCCGTCTCGCATCACCAGCGTTTGTCACAACAAGCTTGTTGTCTTGTTATGTCTGAATATCTGTAGAACTGCCAGTACTCCAGGGACAACCCATGAATAGACTGCGTAGCTGTAAAACATCTGCGCAGCCTCTATATGGATGAAACAGAAACGCACAACAACAGGGACATTAGTGCAGGGAAGTTTCATGATGATTAAAATGTACTGGGAAATTACATTTTCTCTCGCTGTGTTTCTTTTTGTTAATTCAGCTTCAACCACACGAGGCTCCTGAGTCGGTGCTGTGGCCACTGCTTCAGTCTGTAGCCGACAGCATTGAGGTATCAAAACAGATTGAGGCAGCTCTGAATGATTTTTCAGACAGACGTACAGGACAGAGGGACGGTGCTTTTAGCATGTCCACTGGCTTAGATATATATTTATAAAAAACCTCCCCTGTGTTTTACTCTTGGAAATATTTGCTTTGGGAAGGTGGCTTTTAACAGGAGGACACAGCATCAGCCTCGGGGTACAGTATGATGAAAAACAGATGGTCTACTTGATTTGTGCCGTGTGGTTGTTGGTGTGGAGTTACAGAGGCTGTAATGGAGTATGATAGGAGGAAATGATAGGTGTTGGGGACAGACAGTGGTTACATATTTACTGTGTTTTCACAAATCTCTTCTTGAGTCTTTTGTTGCTGCACTTTGCATTTATTTAAAGAGTTTGATTAAAGGTCCTAAAAATGGATTCGGTTCTTGCCAAATTTGCAACAGATTTCTGTTTTTCCCTCCTTTCACTGATTTAAAGTCTGTGGGAAAACAGTGATGCCTCATAGTTCTGTGCACAGTCAGGGGAAAAAGCACCATTCGATATCTGGGAGCATTTTTTTTTTTGGTCACCGTGGGCAACGAGCGCTCAGACACAGCCGTAGATGTATAAAGGAGAACTGCACGTTGGACTCGGAGATGGCGCCCACTCACTTGAATTAAAATGAGCTCGCCTGTGCATGAGGCAAGCAAATTAAAAAAGGTTGGCCCGCTACACATCAGCATCAGTGTTTGAGCCATAGACTTGACATTGTGATGACATCGTGGAAATGAAACTCAATTCTGTCGACGCCGAGGAGGTTTTACAAATAGAAAGAGTGAGGGAGTGAACGGTAAAGCAGCTGTTTTTATACTGGGATCACCTGTGAGGATTTACTGTGGGCCAGAGGTTGGGTGAACATCCTGGTACTTCATTAGAGGAGCACAGGGAGTTGTTTTGGCCTGTGCAGCACCAAGCAGCATTGAGTTGAATGAATGAGGCTCCAGCACTGTTACCACAACTTCTGCAATTTCCTGATCACAAACCCTGCACATTAAGTTCTGTTAAATTTAATACCGTATTTTCTGGACTATAAGCCGCTACTTTTTTCCGATGCTTAGAACTCAAACACCGGTGTGGCTCAGTATCGGCGGCATGTAGCTCGTTAGCTTTTTACAAGCTAGCAAGCTCTGCGCCGCCAATACATTTAGCTTCGTCACATCAGACCCGGTCAGAGTGGACCACATGAAACTGTTTGAATAAATTCAATAGCGGCTTATAGACAAGTGCGCTTAATAGTCCGGAAAATACGGTAATAATTTGATCCATACAGTCTAACAGCATCCAGAAAGTCTAGAAAAGTATTTTATTTGATCCCACTCATGTGCAGCGAGCCCACAGGAGATCACGCAGCTCGGCCAGTGGAAGTCCTGGACATATGTGGTCTCAGCTGGAGGAGGATGTTAACGTGACGGCTCTGTGGCTCCAACAACATGGAGATGCGATCAGGACACAGTGGAGGGCCGGTTAGTGCTGTCGCTTCACAGCAGTGAGGTTCTGGGTTCGGACCTCAGCTGAGACCTGCGTGGGTTCTCACTGGTGCTCCAGCTTCCTCCTACAGTCCAGAGATGTGCTCGTTAAGTTAAATGATGGATCTTAATTGGCCATAGGTGTGAGTGGTTTGTGTTGAGATGAACTGGCGATCTGTCAGAGGCGTATCCCACCAGCTGGAAAAGCCTCCAGGCCCCGCCCACCACCATGACCCTCAGCAGAATAAAGAAAGATAGATGGAGGAGCATGGTGGAGGTTTCTTGGCGTATATGCACCAGTGAGCAGCGCCATTTTCTAACTCTCAGGTATTAATATTAATAAGCATCCAGCTCTGTTGAATAGCTGTGTAATCAAACCACATCCACACAGTCGTATCAGGCTTTTGAGTCTCATTCATCCACTATTTCATCATCTCTTTTTGTTCAGAGTTTAGTGCTGGACCCCCTTTGCTTGTTTATTTGCTCCAGACAACCAACATACTGCACTGACATGAGCCGACAGCGAGCTCACAACATGCCTGCTGACCATACTGCATGTGTGGGAGAGTGTCTGTGTTTCTGTGTGTTTGTGTCTCCCACTGATCTCAGAGAAAACCCGGCAACTCCTACTTTTTTTTTTTTTTTCTTCTCCAGTCTCCTTTTTCCTCTCATCACTTCAAATTAGATTCATAAAGCCCAGAGAAATGCAATATTTCTGCTAAAGTTGAAATATTTTCAACTCATTGATGCGTCTCCTCCTCAGATTGCACCACTGAAAGCAAATTTGAGTCTAATCGGGCCCACTTGAGTCCTTCGTTGCCTTTGCACGTGAGCGCCCACCTCTAAAACTTGTACTGTTGGTGAACGCCTTCGCACATTTTTTCGTTGCAGGATTGCCTGGCCAGCACTGTATGCTGTGAACTGCCCTTGCAACAGCTTCTCAGAGACAAACAGCTCGCGTCCATTTGAAGCCAAATCACCTCCGTGAATGTCATTTCCTAAAGGTGGCACGTGGCTGCGAAGGAATCCAAGAGGCGCGCGCTGCCAGACGTCCGGACGTGGTTAGGATTCCTCTCAGGGATTGCGATATGAAATATTAACCTTGTTTTTCGTCCTAACTCGCTGGAGAAGGTGAGAGGTGAGGTCGAGGAAGCACTTTGAACACGGCGAGGAAGAAAATACCAGGCGACATTCCTCATCAGCTCGGTGCAGGACGACGAATACGAGGGGTCGCGTTTAATGAAATTTAGTTTTTTCAAGCAGCTCCCACTCCTCAGTCATTAGGCCGCTGCACATATTTTACTATCACTCAGCGTCTCGGGGCGTAGACCTGCTAACCTACAGAAACACACTCCAGGAACACGATGCTAATGTAAAGCCACCGTATCACATAATTAGACTGAGAAAAGGCAGGAAGAAGGTTTTACTTGCACATTAAATCAAATCCCATTGATATTCAAGAAGTATCAGTGTTTTGAGTTCTTTTGGACTTCCAGCTTCAATATTTATTCACGAGTCAAACAGTCGGAGAACGCCGCCACACCTGTCACTCTTCATCACACCCACACACAGCTCAGAGTTACTTTAATTTCTCCTCCTTGTTCTGCTTCCATATTTAGTTTGGGCACTGTTCTCCTTTGTGGTGACTTTTTTTTTTAAATATCTTTTGGTTTCTTCTGCCCAGCCTGCCTCTTTGTTTTGGCCATCTTCACTTTTCCTCACTTTGGGGGATGCTTTAATCAGTCTCTTAGGGTTTTCTATCTAAAATTAGAATTAGCATGTCTCTGATTCTTCTCTCCTCAGGTTTTTGTCATTTGGGGAAAAAAAGAAAATTAAGCTCTGAAAAAAGTTTTATTAATTAATTGATAATTATTTAAACACAGCAGGATTTTTTTAATTTAATTTACAGTGCAACAACACTTTTGTCTAACACCTCCGACTTCAGGAATAATGACGCAAATAACAACCTCAGGTAAATATGGGCTCAAAGCTTTGCCTTTAATTGAATCCTTCCTCCTCCTCCAGACAAAAAAACCTGCGCCACGGCAGCACCATTTATTTATTGTCCTTCATCTTGAATTATTACAGGGGGGGAAGAAGGGAGCCATTAATTAGACAGGGATGTAAGATGTCTCAATGCCAACCATTTGTCTTGCAAGTGATTACTTAGAGAGAAGCCTTTTTTCTTTGATACGTGGCTGAAAGCCACAGTATTCTCAGGGAGTTGTACAGAAATGAAGATAAAGAGATGGCACCGTTCAAAAACACACAAACCAAGATTGGTGAAGCCACAGTTACTGCTGATCCATCTCCGAGAAAAACTCAACGACCACAAAGCCAGCACGTAATTTAGTTGGGATCATGTACTTGCTGAGAGATTTGATGTATAAATCTCATGTCACAGAAAAATTACTTTTCTCCTAAACAGCTGTTTGAAAGCTTCGTGTTTGCAAGTCTGATGTGATTTTGTACAGAGATATTCCAGTAGTCTAATATTAAAATAATCTATTACAGTGTGAGTTATTGTTGAAAACTCGCAAGAATCCTTCACATAAAAGACTCGTATCATGGACTGAATTTAAAGCTGTTACAATGTGTGGCAGGAACATAGAGATTTTTGATATAGTTTGATGCATATACAGACATTTTTCTGTGCATCCCACGGTAACAGTTGGCATGTTTTGCACATTTGATCTCACCTCTTTGAAACCGTGCCCACTACAGTGTCAGCTGGTGAAGTTATGTAGGTTAGAGGGAGAGGCGGTGAAGCTGTCAGGACCAGGAGAGGGAGGCAAGATAAAGCTGTCAACAACAAACAGCAGGGTCCACAGGGAGCAACGTGAAGCCAGAGTGGAGTGCAAAAAAGTGCAATACCACCGATGGCCACTAGAAGCTGCCTCCAAAACACTCTGCTGCCATTGACTTCAGTTCAAAATCTTAATTTTTAATCCTGAAATTTTCAGTCAGTACATTTCTCCCACAAGTCACTCTGATGATATTAGATAAAGTCAACTCTTCTTCTCAGTGATCTGGTGCAACATCTGAACATCATCTCATCATTAAGGAGACATCAGGCTGAGAGAGGAGGAAGATTTAGAGGCTTTTGATTGACAGGTGTGGTCACTAATGATTTGGTGACGTGGAGACTCATTCACTGGTGAGCTCCAGTCTCATACACGCTGGACAGTGTCCTCCGGTTCAGGGTCAGACCCTCCTCTTCAGACCCATTTTTATTCCGGTTTTCCAACCATTTTTGTTCCACCTGACATGAGACGTTGATTTTATTGATTTTACTTATTTATTTTATTTGCTTTTATTCTTTTATTGTGTGGAATTTATTGATTTTATCATTTTATTATGTGACAATTTTTTCTCTTAAACTCATGTAATTTGTATTTTTAAGTTTATTATTACCTCAGTCAAGGAGGTTATGTTTTTGCCGGGGTTTGTCTGTCTGTTGGTTTCCAAAATAACTCTAAAAGTTACAGACGGATTTTGATGAAATTTTCAGGGATTGTCCAGATGGGGATAAGGAACAAATGATTAGATTTTGGAAGTGATCCGGATCACCGTCTGGATCCAGGAATTTTTTTAAGGATTCTTTAACATTGGGAGATAGGACCATATGCAACATTTCTGCATATGACGCCACCAAAAATGGTCAAGACACTTTGAAAAAAAAAACAGGACAAGTTTCTAACATGGTCTACAATATATCAAAGATTGATCCGGATAAAGGAATAATTTCAGATAATATGATCCAGAATACGAAAAAATTGATCTTTGAAACTTGCATCATAAAAAAAACAAATGAAGCTAGAAACATGCAACAGACATCTTTAAACAGCCACGATGTTGTGGAGCTAATATTGATATAAATAAACACAAGACTAATACTA
>OOFC01023155.1:0-11682 GCA_900323345.1 Pseudochromis fuscus
TTCTTCTTTTTCGTCTTCGTCTTCTTCTTCGTCGTCTTCATCTTCTTGGTCTTCGTCTTCTTCTTTGTCTTCTTCTTCGTCTACTTCGTCGTCTTCGTCTTCTTCGTCTTCTTCGTCTTCTTGGTCTTCGTCGTCTTCATCTTCTTCTTCTTTGTCTTCTTCTTCGTTGTCTTGGTCTTCTTGGTCTTCGTCTTCTTCTTCGTCTTCTTCTGCGTCTTCTTCTTCATCTCCTCCTTCTCCTCCTCCTCCTTCTTCTTCTCCTGATGTGCACCCGAGCAGAGAATTTGTGCCACCAGCTGTTAATGTGCACAACTCCTAATGTTTGTAGTAAGTGTGGATTTTAGAAGTACATCTGTATCATCAATGCAGATCAATCAGACATGCTTCGCTAATGAGTATGAATTTATGCATTTTCCAAATAATCTAATATGAGGTAACAATTTGTTGCTGGCTGAAAAAATACAGAAGATCCTTTGAACTGAAAGTTAAAAAGTGACATTTGTCATAGCTCAGAACAAAGGACCCAACAGCCCGACATGAAACAAAAAAGCAGGTGGCTGGTGGGAAACAACAAGACAGTTAGAAACTGCACTCAGAAAAAAATCCAAATGACTGAATGTGACAAAAATCAAGAGACAATTCAAAAATTAAACAAAATGTTTATCTGTTTAGAAAGAAAAAAGATTTACAAAGTGACACCTGAGAGCTGTGACAGGTAGAAAATATGGAAACATTACATAACCATCTGTTATTGCTGACTTCTTTCCCTCGTGAGTTCCTCTCCCAATAAATCACCCGGCCCATAACTTCCCTTTCTGTTCCTATCACACATTCCTGCGCAATCTCAGACCCCTGCAAAGGATGTGTCAACATGTCTTGCAGCATCTCAGATCAGAGAAAGCTCAGACAATCTAATTTCCTGCGACTAACAGAGATACAGCTCTTTACTTTCTCCATTTTCCTTTTCTATGGCAGCAAAGCTACAAATAGAATCAATAAAGGCTCTAATTAGTGCTGCCCACACAATCGCTTTTCTGTATCCAAGCCAGTAGGCTGGCTGGGTACATACAGCGAGACTCGCAAAGCTTTCCAACCAAAAAAAAAAGAAGCAAACTTTGTATTAAGTCATGTGTGAAGGAGGGGAACGTCTCAGTTGTAAAGGGCCTCCACCACTCACTCACAGCTTAGTCAGCGTCTGGCTTGGGTCGAGAGCAGTTTTGGAGATTTGATCTTATTACTCCCCTTTCTCTCATTTGCTGCTCGATAAG
The DNA here is from genome assembly GCA_900323345.1 of Pseudochromis fuscus. Taxonomy (NCBI): domain Eukaryota; kingdom Metazoa; phylum Chordata; class Actinopteri; family Pseudochromidae; genus Pseudochromis; species Pseudochromis fuscus. The sequence continues at coordinate 1,269 of OOFC01023155.1, forward strand.
CTTTATAGGTATACAGAGCCCTGACCTGACCGTAATTGCTAAAACAATTCAGTGAAACCTCTCATGAGTAGTCTAACAAGCACTACAACAATGACATTCAGTGTTGATACAAGGCCACCTGATGAGGTTTTTCAATTTTTTATTTTTTTTTTTTTACTAGCAGATCAGCTGGTAGGCCAGTTATGGGTTTTCAGAAAACAGGAAACAAACAGCAGCATCCTAAGTCAACATCACATCCACCCTGGAAACAAAGTGGGTTATAGAGAGTGTAGTCCCACATGTTTACCATACATCTGGAGGCAAAGGTGTTAGTAACTGTTCAGTAGGACTTGTTGAAGCCAATAATGTAATAACAGCCGATAACATAATAAATTTGCCCTTTTTGAAATGTAATAGACCAATAACATAATAACTGGTCAATAACGTAATAAACTTTTAGCTAATAACATAATAATTTATTATGTTATTGGCTCAGTTATTACATTTGCAAAGTTTTTTTTCTTTTACCAGGCCAATAACGTAATAAGCACCCAATAATGTAATAGATTACTACATTATTAGCCAACTGTTATTACATTATCGGTTCGAGACTTTTATTATTTATTTACACTATTTATACTATTTATTATGTTATTGGCCAGTTATTACGTTATTGGCCTATTACATTTTTAAAAAGGGCAAATTTATTACATTATTGACTGTTACTACGTTATGGGCTGTTATTACATTATTGGCTTGCACAAGACTTAAATTACAGTCACAGATATATGCTTCAATATGGGACTAATGGTACATGTTTCTACAGGCTCCAGGTCTTGGCAGATGTAGACACGTGAAGACCTGCTGTGTTGTAACTGTTGTAAATGCAGACAACGTTCGCAGCCCCTCGGGTGAAGCGCTCAGACCTCTGAATTCCACCTTAGGTCCTAACAGACAACTGTCATTTTTCACAGCGTCACTAGATTTCCTTGTCAGATACACTTGTGTAAACATTGGAGCATTTAAACAAATGGCACATGCCTTCATTTTGCCTTTGAAGAAGGTGTCCCTGCTCGCTTTGCTAAAGAGAAACACTGACTTGGTAAAATTGCTTACTTCCCATGAGTGCATCTCCCAGTGTGTTAGAAATATTACTTTTGTCAAAATCACCTGCAAAATTGCAAAACTTCTCATTCTTTACTCTTCCCATCTATTGCCCTGTTGTCATATATTTCTGTATTTTGCGCTTGCACCTTTGAAATTTATGTGTCTATTGATTAAAAAACAGGTTTCTCTCCATCTGCAGACATAAATATTTGAACAGGTACAAAGTGTTTGGTCCCTGTCGTTCTTTTCACACATTCATTTTGTAATAAAAAAGAGATGCTACATCTAAGCTTTGATTTAAAACCATATCATCAGCAGTATAAGAACTGTGTTGAAGATATATCCCTTTTAACATACAATCGCCCGAATGTCTGTGGTTTAAATTTTAATGAACACTTAGTTAAATGCCTCTTGGGTAACTGTATTGTCTCAACATTAGTTCATGCACAAAAGATCTCACATGCGGCTCAAATTTTATTGACAGTTGCCATTTAAACTAATCAAGAAGCACAGAGGTAACCATGCAAGTGACGAACATAATAATGCTGATAAAATAAAGGCAAAACATTCAGAGGAATTTCAAAGATGGTTCGAGTACATTCAGGTGTGCACAGGAAAACCAGCTGGTAAAGTCTTGCAAATGAGAGTGAAATCATTTGCATGGTGAAGAATTAGCCCCTATAAATACACAGGAAGTGAAGAACGCTCTGCAGGATGTAGGTACATGTTTCCATGTCAGCAACCACAACTTAAGAGGATTCAACACAAGATGACCTCAAACACAGAGAGGTCCGGTGAGGGTTTGCAAAAACATACAAAAAGTAACTGTAAGAGATTTGGATCAAAGTTGTATTAAAGATGAAGAGGAATATGTCACGATCTGAAGAGTATCACCTCATCTGTCAAACATGGTGCTGGTTCTGTAATGGCTTGGGGGGGTAGGGCTGCCAGTGAAAAGGGCACAGAGGCATTTATTGATGATCTCAGTCTCAGTGTTTATGAACCATGATGAATGCTGAGGTACGTGGGAGCATTTTATGTGCTCACATTCATCTAAATGCATCAAAACTCATTGGATGTCATTTCATCATTCAGTAGGAAAATAATCCCAGGACTCGGTTTGCCAATCACCTAATCTCAATTCAGCTCAGCTGCAGTCCACTGCAGTCCTCACAGGACCCCCTCGGATCACGGTGGTGAGGTGTTAATGTCGCAGAAAGTTTATTTTGCTTTGCATGTATGTTCTTCATAAAAAAGTAAAAGTACACTAGTAGCATAGTGAAGACCTGGGAAGGAAAAAATGGTGAGGATATCAAGCACCTGATGATATCTAAGAGTATTTTCCCAATCAGTTTAAAACCCCATGTCAGGGACAATCTGTTAAGATAATTTTGTGAGGAGGATGTGAAAGTGTGATGTGTTTTTAATATTATTTTGTCACACATGATCTCAAATGGAAATATTTGTGTTGCATGGTTACAAATTACAAATCAACATGTACAGTGGGCATTTTCTTAAGTTTTAGAGACAATTAATAGATGAATTCACACTCCCCTGTATTGTTTCTGATGTCTTAGTCATTGTGTAACCTTAACATTCTTGAAATACCAAGTTAGTACCTGTCCTGACATGAGTCGCAATGTCTCTGTACTTTAGACCTAAAGTAAATACATTGGGTTGTTAAATAACAAAAGTGGGATCTGCCAAGGCTATAAAAATATTCAGACAAGTTAGGACTTTAGCATATGATAATTAGCAAGGCAGCACAGGATACTATTCCTAGTTATGGAAATCAAGCACTGGCTTTAATGAGTTCTTGTTGACTGTCTCTCGCCCCTGCAACTGAATAAAGGTCATAAAAACATTCACCAAAAAGGGCAGTGGGGAAGACAGGCTCAGAAAACCTGCAGCACATCCTGACTTAATTAGGATACTTTCTGGGGTTGGGATTGGGGGATTTTCAATAAATAAGGCAGATCTTTGTACAAAACGTCCTCATGGGCAGGTTGGGTATAAACTTTGACGGTGAATCGTGAGTGTGTGTGCATGTGTGTGTGTGTGTGTGTGTGAGAAAGAGAGAGAGTTGGAGTGGGTCACGGAGAAGAGAGAAAGGGAGAAATGGGTACGGTATAGGCTGCATCTTCAACCAACGAGAGTTGGCATTCCCATGGAGAAGAGACAAAGAGGGGGGAAACGGGCGGAGGTGGGTGGGGGAGTAAAGCGGCGAAGAGTGAGGTGAGGCAGAGCTCATTCAGTGGGATCGTAGAGCTGCGGAGCTCCTCGGATTTTACTGACAGAAAATCCCTCTGTTTGGTCCGTGAAGCGCTCTTGTCCTGGACCGCCGTGCGCCCTGCAGCTCTCTGCGGCTGACCCTCTCCGAAGCGGCTGCGACCACCAGACCCTGCAAGGGGACAGCACCAAAAACTTTTTTAATCGTGGTTTGCAACAAAGGTAAGATGCTGTTAGGTGTTACGTTTTATTTAGCCCGCAAAACGGAACAGATAAACGCTCAGTGAATGGTGGAGGGTGTTGAGAAAACGCATGGGTTGTAATGGTGATTTACAGCTTAATTCATCATCTCAAGTTACAGGTAAATAGACATAATTGAGAGAGAATGGAGAAATTGTTGCAGGTCCACCTCGGTGGGATGTGTGGAGTAAAACATTTAAGTTGAAAACACCAGTTTGCAGCTCAACGTTGAATTAACATCATTTAATAAAATAATCTCATTGTTTTTTTTTTTTGCAACATCCACATCCCAGATACTCGATAGACACATGACAACCTGCAGACAAAGTCCCGGAGCACCGACTGTCAACAATGAGCTGGAGCTGCACATAACAGTGCACGACTGAACAAAAGGGCGGAATTTACACACATTCCTCTTCGGATTTCACAAGTTTCAGACATGGATGCGTTAAATAAAAACGTATGTTGTAGATAAATCATACATGTTAACCAAACACTACGATAAAACGCGTTTTTGCGCTCGTGTGTTGAGACTGCAGTCTTGGTCCAGCACTTTGGTGCAAATGCTGGAGATGTAACTTCTAAGAAAGATTTTTCTTGATTTATTTTCTGGACGCTGTGTGTTTAATTATACCGATAAAGTAGCTGCATTTCAACTAAACCCAACGGCTCTCCACGCCTCTCTCTCAGCCAAGCGCGCATCGGTCCCTGCTGTCAGAGTGAGTGTTTGCTCTTTCAAAAGAAAGTTGCTTTGAGCTGAATTCACATGTAAAAATTCAATTCTGTGACTTTTATTTGCAAAACGATGATGAATAAATCACGCTTTAGCAAAATCTGCGACGTGATGTTACAAATTCCTGCAAATGATTGCGAAGAAAAATCAGTCAACAAGTTGGAGTCTGAGTTGCAGCGTCAGATTTGATTTGCTCTGACAAAATCTCTACAAAACGTATTTATTACGAGAACGATGACAGCTTGTATTGTGATTTACAACCTAATTTACATCTATCTGTAATCTATCCATGAGAATACTTGCAGCATCTTGTAGTATTTGCAAAATGACAACGCACTGGAGTAATCCGAGGATTTCCTTTTTTTTGTGTTACTCCACGAAGAACATTATTATGATACTTTTTGTTGTTGTTTTTTTATTTATTTATTTTTGCACAGTACGATGCAACACTCCTGAAAGGAAAAACCTGAACGTCTCTTCACCTTACTAACGCCACCCACCTCTTGAGCCAATCGTTGCAGCCCTTTTCCTCTTTCATATTAAAACGCATGCACCTCGCGCGCGCTCACACACACACACACACACAGAAACACACAGTTTTCCAATAGCACCATCAATGTCACCATGGAAACTGACTCTCTTGGCACCCTCCCTTGATCGCCTTCTGCATTACTCTTGGCTTGTCTTGAAAACGTGCACAGGGTGTGTTTTGTGGATGCTTCTGTCAACAAGATGTTGATGGGTAAAACCTGGGAAGGAGGTGGTGCTCTTCCTGACAACAGATATATGTTGGATTTTAAGCGGCATGCTATCTCTGAGCGTGGTCCTGGTGAGAGGAACTGGCTGTACCGTCTGCATTGTGTCGCAGGAATGAGATCTGAAGAGGCCTTGGCCTTCAGTGTAATTGCTGGGAGAATCTGTAAAGGAAAGTGTCCATGCAGCTAATGCGTTTTGTCCTTTTCCCAGAGGCTGCTCTCTAAACTACTGCACTGTGGCATTTGCTGCCTTACATGAATGAGCACAACAGACATTCAAGCCGAGCTCACACACGCTGAAAGGCAATATGAGTCATTTGATATATAAATGCATGTCCTGAATCTGTGGGGGGGTGGAATTTTTTTTTTTTTTTGAATATGCAAGCATATGTGTTTAGCATGTGAGGGGGTTACATGCTGGGAATTGCAGCCATAACAACCAATTCTCATAAATGAATCATATTCGTATCAACAGGAGTTTGTTTTTGCACATTATGCACATATTTAGCATTTCTACAGAGGAACATCATTAGTGTTAGAGAGTTTGTGAAGCAACTTTTATCTGGGACTGCTCCTTTTTTTCTGGTAGTTTCTATGACATAGTGGAATAAAAAGCATATATTGTATTCAGTTTTATGTAGGCTATTATTAAAAATGAATACTGTCTAGTGAAAAATTAGGATTAAATAAAATAAATCCACATTATAGAGAAGTTTGTCTGGATCACTAAATAAATAAATAACATAAAATTGATGTAATAAGTTGTAACTTCCAGTAAGTAAACTTCTAAATCAATTGTTGTATTTGTTAGAATAATCATTACAAAGCGTGGGACGTGACTCAGTCCACTGTGGAGTAACACAAGTACCAACCCTTTTGAACATAAATGCATCTGAGTAGTCACGCACACACACACACAACATACAGGGACACACAAACACATGCAAAGGCGAGACCCTGCAGCGTCGCTGATCTCCTACTGGAAGTGAAACGAGTCAAAATCATATTTCTCAAAATCTGTTAACCATCTGTGAAGATGTTACTTTAATTAGGGGAGACAACAGTCAGGGTAGTCAGGGCAGGGTAGATGTTTACATGAGCACACACACACACACTCACACACACACACGTTGGGGGAGGGTAGTTGTGGTGATGCAGACCAGGAGTGAATAATATGGAAGGGAAAAGGAAGTAATTGCACACTGTCAAAAATCGATATGCTCACTAACTGATAGCTACTTGGTTCTGTTCAGTGGGAATACAGTTTAACCAATCCATCTAAACACTTTCATAGATTAAGCACAGTAATCTGTTTTGCCTAAGAATTATTCAGAGTAAAACCTACTGAATGGGATTGCCTGGTATGCTTATAGATGACTGGGAATGATGGACCAGATGGCAAATGAGCCGTCACCAGTACACAGGCATGCACTAATTAAAAGAAAATTGCATTTTCACTTGCACAGTCAGCTGAAAGATTAATTGAATCCTATTGGATGTTCAGATGTTTACATGTAATGAATAAAAAGTGATAATAGGGTTTCATACAGGAACGCGCCTTGAAAACTAGCAGGTTGCAGATCACACTTTGGTGAATTCACATTTTGTACATTTTCCCCTTTAATGTTCTTCAGTGGAGTTTAGTGGCTGAAACAATACAAATCAAGAACAATGAGGAAACACTATAGTTGCTGCCAGACAAACTGAGATTTTACACTGCCAGAAGTGTGAGATAGAGTGGGAGAGAGTTATTATGTGGGAGTGACAGAAAGAGAAAGCGATGGGGAGGACAGACAGTAAAATATAGAACTCTTTCTTTTGTTGTAAATACAGAAATGGCTAAAGGATGGAGCGAGTGTGCTGGAGGAGAGGGTGGGGTTTGGGTCCCCTCCTAGAGACGTTTTTCCTGCGACTACAGAGCTGTGCCCGTGAATTAGGAGCTAAAAAAAGGGGCTGCACGAGCAGCCAGAAGATGGAGCATATGTTACCTGTCTGTGGCTGGCCAAGTCAAATCTCACTGCTGGAGAGGCTGCAGAGAGAGTGAGAGAGAAAGCGTGATAAAGATAGATGGTGTGAGTGGAGAGAAAAGGGAGGCGGGGAACAAGCTGGGAAATTATGGAGGAATGAAAGAAGCAGGAAGAGAAAAGGACAGTCGAAGTAGAAAAAGATGGAGCTGATGAAACAGGTGAAATAGACTCCAGACTACAGCAGGGAGACTTTTACAGAGATATGTGTGTGTATGTGTGTGTGTAGGGGGGTCTCCATTCATGGGGCTTCTCTGTGGTCTTGCTGGCAGTCTGTGGCATCTAGTGCTTGAGTAATCCTCCTGGGAACACGCCGAAGCTGCCAAAGTGCCATCCAGCTCCTCTTTTCACTCTTTACCACCCTCATGCTTGTCTCTCTCTATCTGCCCCTTTTTCTTTGCACTTTCTCAGTACACCTCCTTTTCTTCCTTCAGCTCTTCCTCCCGGTTCAATCCTTCCTAATTGCCTTAATATCATCCAAATTCATTTGTTTCTGCTTTTGATTTTCCCTGTATCCATGTGCCCACTCTCGTCCATTCTGGGCCTTGAATTGGGATTCATCTGTCTCCTCTTCATCACTGTATTCCGGTTGTGAATCTTCCCAATATGGAGTAAAAGGGGATTCATGCTTTTTTTTTTCATACTGGTGTAGTCCTGCCTATAGAATCAGTGTTTCAGTTCTCAGAGAGCTGAACACAGTGAGGCCTTTCCCATGGTTTGACCAAACAAAGAGCCTGGCTCCCTTCACTTCTGTATGACTGCACAGGAACAGAAACATAGGCATTCACAAGCGAGACTGCTGCTGGGCGGCAAAGCGATAGATCTCTGCCGGCAATGGTTGAGGCACTTCTTCAGTCTTTACTATGAGACTGCAGCACCCATACAATCTGTGTTGAGGTGCCGGAGAAGAACCATAACCACCAAAGTGGAGCCGTGTGTTCTTATTTAATGAACAATTAATTATCTTTCAGTTGCAGTTAATCTAGTAAGACTTCATTTAATTTCTAGGTCCATATAACCTCGAATTTATCTGACACTACTTAACTTAATTAGAAACTTTTCTAACCACAGCAAAGGCCCAAAGGCACGTTAACTGACCACATGGGAATTTTATTGTTTGGCCTCATCTGGTGGACACAGGTCAGAAGTCATGGTCAAAGCACATGTGTGTGGCCTGTCAACGCAGCAAGATGAATAGAAATTTCACCTGAGTAAATCTACGTATCTCACAGTTCCTCACGACTGTGGACTAACTTTATGTTGGTGATTGTTACTTTTTATTTATTTTTTTAATTCTGACTCAGACGCAGCAGATTCTCGGAATTAAGATCCAGCATTAACATACTGGCAAAGGGGCCCAGAGGGGATTGAGTCAGTGTTTACTGGTACAGTGAAGGCCTCATCCCACCCACCCCTTCACCACTGCCACTGTCCGTCTCCCTGAAAACCCAAACCACCCACATCCCATTGGCACCTGCTACATCGGAATTCAGGTCAGGAGGGGGAGTCACGAAATTGCTCCGAGAGTGATTGGTAAGGGGAAGAGGAGGCAGGACAGAGGGGGTCTCATTTTTGTTGTTTTTTTTTCTTTCCTGGCACCAGAGACCATGCCACCGTGAACAATCTGCCTATTGTGCGACAACAAAAGAATCATAATTAAAGCACATTGAGTGATTTGTTCAAAACAAATAGAAGACCTCATCTGAACAATTGTCACAAGATTCAGTCTGACAGATTCACACTGATTATCAGATGGAAGTACCTTTGGTTTACGCCACGGCTCAGTGAACTTTATGTCTGATGTCTTTACATCTCACAGGGAAAAAAAGACATTAACATAAAACTTCAAAAAACTTCTGTAGAGATTTCGATCTGAACTGTAAATGTTAGACACTTTCACAAAATGTGTTTCTCTGCAACAAATACAAGATATTATACACAAATTCAAACACAGTGGCCTCTCAAGAAAATCTCTCCACTCTTTATAACACCCTTGAATTCATCAGCTGATACAAGTGAATCTTATAGATATCCCTATTTTTTATATTAATGCTTTTATGACAGTTTCATAATGATGACAATGGCAGGATCAGTGAGTTGGAAATAGAGGAGCAAAATGAGAAGATAAAAAAGGGATTTTTGATGCTGAGAGTTTCTATGTTGACAAAAATGTGTCTAGATATCATTTCCACATTTGATCCACTTAGTATAAATCATAGTAAAAATGCTTTGAGAAGACTACAATAAAGTGTTTTTGTAGCTTTTAAGTAGCCTTTTTTTGATTTAAGAATTTAAATAAAACTAGTGTCATTGCCCACTTCACCCACACCCCTCCCAGTCTCACCCACCTTCCTCTTCCTTTGCCCCTTTTTACTATTCCACAAATCCTCAATTAAGTGCGTAATGGGCCTCAGAGGCAGGTTTGTGTGCTTCTTTGTTCGGCCTTGGGGGATCGGCCGGCATTAATGTTCCTCTTGAGTATGTAAATAGCCTGAGCTGTGGGAGCGCAAAGCAGAGCTGCCACTTGTCCGCTTAATCGCGGAGAGCTCCATCACTTTCAGACATTTCAGGGAGCCAAAGCAGGACATGCATGAGAACTTCAGCACCAAGTACAATGCCCACACTTAGAGGAGTAACCTCAGCACCCATGTCCACCTCCCACTTCTTCCGGAATAACCCCCCCACTCCTCCTCTCTCTCTCCTGCTTCCCTCAGGACCCTTTACCTTCACCCTTTCTACCTTCCTCTCCCCCAAAACTGGCAGTGGCCCTCACCCCTCCTACTCACACAGGTCCCTGACCAATCCTCCCTCTGCATGTGTGCTGCTCCCCACTCCTCAGCCTATCCCATCCTGACGAGCTCCGCTTGATAGACCCTACAGTCTGGTTTTGTTTACCTCACCCACTTGTCCAGCGGAACACACACAACAATCCCGTTCATTGCCTGTTTGTCAGCCCCCTTTTCAGGACTAAAAGAGGAGAGAGAGAGAGGAGGAGGAGGGGGGGGGTTACAAAAACAAAAACGGAGGAAACAATTAAGTTGCCCCTCCTCCCCATGAACCCTGTGCTAGCGGTTTCCCAGCTCTAGATTCTGTGAACTAACTTGGAGGCCTGTAAAGTGGCCCATTATTCTAGTAGGGGTGGCGTGTTCCAAGAGCGGCTCGCCTCAATAGCTGATGAACACAGAGAGGGTTTTGTTCGAGACTTTTGGCTCACCACATTATGCACTGTTTAATTAGGAGCTGCATCTATCTATCTATCTATCTATCTATCTATCTATCTATCTATCTATCTATCTATCTATCTATCTCTGCTGCCACCTTGTGGTCACAGACAGTAAAACCCAGAC
>OOFC01023156.1:0-17315 GCA_900323345.1 Pseudochromis fuscus
CGACTGGCGGCACGCTGAGGCACGTGGCCAGAATCACTTATTGACACTTCACCACCATCTGCCAGGGCTGCAAGGTTTGTTCAGCGGGCTGAACTTTGTGGAAAAGCAATAACAGGAAGTGAAGTTCCCACTAGGTTTCATGTGAAGGAGAATGACCCTTCACTTTGGGCGAAATAACTGAAGTAATATAGAGACGAGGGGAGGAGTGAACGCTGTGTTTACACTGGAGGATCGGACGCCTGCTCGGCTGATGGGAGTTTTTATTGTTTATTTTATAAAGGAAGAAGAAATAACGTCCAGTCCAGTGACGTCAAGGTCAAACCCAGACAGAACCTTTAAACAGAACAACCCCGGCTCATTGGTCCTTTGGGACCCGAGCTAAACATGAACACAAGGTTCCCCCCTCTCACTGAAAAACAAGTGCCCTTGAGCAAGGCAATTAACCCCCAGCTGCCTGTGTGGAGCCGCCCTGCAGGGACACAGACTGTGTGTGGACATGGACGAAGCAGGCGGGACGTCACCCGCTGGTGTGTGGACTCTGATCCAGGAGTCTGGTATCTGAACGTGGCCATGTTGGTTGTTTGGAGCAGGAAGTGACCATATTTGGATATGAAGGGGGGAGTGAGGAGGCGGGTCTGACCCTTGAACCTGAGGACACTGTCCAATGAGGATGAGACTGGAGGTCAGCTCTGCTCTGATTGGAGACCAGTGCTGTCAATCACACTATTGACTGAACATTTCAGGATTGAAAATGAGGATTTTTGAACAGCAGCCAGAGTTTGTTGGAGACCGCCTCTGGTGGCCGTTGGTGGTATTGCAGGTTTTTGCACTTCTGCCTTGACCTCATGTTGGTTGGTGTGTTTCTATAAACAGTCTGGTGGGGAATCAAACCAAGCTGCAGCTTTTCCCACCGGGCAGCTCCTGACTTGAACACGCTGTTTTCTCCTCGCCGCCTCCTTCACCTGCCGCTCTTGCCACAGGCGGCCATCGTGAAGATGTGCGCTCCGTCAACTTGCATCATTCAGCCGGAGCTACGTTGTAAAAACGCCATTTCACGTTACATGACACAGAATTTCCCAGCAGAGGATGATGGTGGACGTTTGTCTGGGGGATGCTGTGCATTATAAACCTCAGTGGAAAGGAATGCCACGCTACACTCATCATAACGTCCGTGAAATCTCTGAGTGCAGAGGTGTGGCAGCTGCATGGAGGAGGGCACGGTACAGCTGTGCACAGCTGCCTCGTCACTCAGCTCCCTGGTGGTTGAGCTGGTGGGAAAAACTGTGGCAATGCAGAGCAGGTTTCAGCTTCAACACCGAGCTGTGAGTGTATTCAGAGAAGCTCTGAAGGTTTCCTGAAGAGCTGATGAAGCCAAAGTGTCAACGAGGAAGCTCTGTTCGTCCTTTGAAAGAAGATGCAGACAGAAGAGGTAAGGTCAGCTCCACATGAAGAGGATCTTTAATACAGGATCAGAGTCCTTTCAGAAACACTCACTGCTGCTCTGCACTGAGCTCAGACACTTTCACTGTATTAATTTATCTAACCAATAAAAATGCTAATATCACCTAGATTCACTTTTTACTGCTTGGTATTACACTTACTGTTTTTATTAGAAGTATTTCTTCTATAGCATTGAGTGAGCTTTGAGTAAAATATTCCTTTGAATATTTTTATGTTTTCCTACAGCTATTACCTACCTACCTTCCTGTTACCTCCAGCTGACTGTCCCATCCTCAGCCTGGGCCTTTGTTAAAGGTGACGGAGACTTTTTCTATTTCTGGATCCTCTTGTGATCCAAAGAGCCCAGGGTGGTTCATGGTGGCCTCACAGTGGTGGAGCTGGTTCTCACTGAATTTGGGTATTTTTCTTTCTTCAGAGGAAATTAAAAACAGCAGCCTGGAGCTAAAGGGGTGAAACCACAGAAAGGTCAAAGTGTTGGACTCTGAACAGAAGCAGCAGAGACTCTGACTGTGAAGGTTTAGAGAAGTGCAGCGCTGCATAAAAACCACCGTCAGTCACAATATGCAGACGAGCTGCTGCTTCAACACACAACTAACACTGTCACACAACAGATCAGCTGTTTGAACCTGAAGTGTTTGTGTACCTGGGGGTACACTCATAGTTATAGTTAGTTATAGTTATAGTTAGTTATAGTTATAGTTAGATAGTTTCTGAGCTACAGCTACAGCTCATCAATAACAAAAACGTGTGAATTATCAAAATATTAAATGTACATGTTGGTTAACCAGTATAATATGGTTTTAGATTTAGTCAACAAAACATGGTGGAAAAGTAGCTAATTGTTTATCAAGCCTTTTAAAGATGACACCTTATCTGTAAAGTAGAAAATAAATCTTGTGTCATTTTAGCCCAGATACATCACAACAAAGACATTTTTGTGTTGTTGTTTTTTTACAGCATGTCTGTCTTTACTCCATAGTTTGAGCTTTTATTTTATTTATTTGTTTATTTTTTATTTTTATTTTATTTTATTTGCGATGACGGCAGCTTCCCTGGAGACGATGAGATGTGAGCTCGTCTGTCTCTTTGTTACTCCTGCTGTTGATTGGTGTCTCATGTCGTCATGATGTGTGCTGACTGTCTATTGGCTCAGAGCTCTGGTGAGGTGGAAAGTACCAAGTAGTGGCTCCAGTGGTGTTTGTGGGTGTAAATGGCACTGTGACGATCTGGACACTTTATTTTTTATTTAATTTCCTCAGAGAATATTTCACAATAAAAGCCTACTTAAACACTAGTATTGGGCTTTTATTTTGATATGGTTAAAGGAAGTGTTGAGTGTGTATCAACAGAAGTAACTTCAACTCTTGATCACAACCGTAGCATGAAAGTGAATAATTAAATTCATCATAACAATCAAAGAGGAAATAAAGTCCTGCCTCTAACAGACAGAGGCCTGGTTCTTCCTGCAGTTTAGACCAGTAAAGACACAACAGTATGAACATCATCAAAGCTTTGAACAGGCCATGAAATATAATCATGTGTATAGTCAGTCTGAGATGTGGTGCCTGCCATGTGCTCAGGAAACCACAGGAGGCATCACCCTGAGCGATGCTCCTTTTCTGTAGCACGAACATCGATTGTTGATTTTCTGACCACTGTTGGACAATAAAGTTGTAACTTCACGTTGTTGCATTGCAGCTTGGCTCTGTGGCTCTGACTGGTGGATGACAGCTCAGTGATGTTGGGAGATGTGGATGAAGGAGGCAGTTATCACCAGAGAGTGATTAAAAGTCTGATCACTGTTCAGTCTATGAGCTTACTGGGAAGTTTAAACTCTGACAGGTGGATGGTGATGAAGTGTGAGGCCAGTGGAGATGTTCAGTTTTAACACTAATCTAAACAGTCTGCAGGTCCCAGAGACCACATCAGCTTCACTTCAGTCTCTGTGATTTGTCTAGAAAACGTCAGCAAATGAAGATAAATGTGTAAAAGCTCGACATCAGTCCACAAACAACAGTGTCCAGGTCCCACTGGGATCAAACCGCAGAGTGTTTCTAAATGAGGACGGATGGTGGATTGAAATCACCGCTGATGTGTTTTATTAACGGCCTACGTTACCCACAATTCATTTCAGATTTTAATTGTGGTTAATTGTATTACCCTGGCTCCTGGTTGGAGACCCAGCGACCGTCCACATGGTGTCTCCACAGTCCAGCAGCTCCCACTCAGACGTGCAGCTCGGCCACATGTTTGAAACCTGTGCAGTGTTTTCTCTACAAACCTGATGCAGTGACGTGTGAGAGCATCTACAACCAAGGCTTTGCTTTTCTAGCAGCCTCACATTTACAAATGACTTAAAAAGAGACTTTGTTGGCTCAAGGTTGTTGCTGTTGTGATTATCAGGCGCTGTGCAGCCGCTCGGGATTACACTGCCTTCAGTGCTGCTGTGTTTGTGCTGCAGTAAAAGGCTGGTGGGCACCCAGCTGTTTGTTAATGGTTGTGTAAAAACAGATAAATGACGAGTGGAGTAATGCCTGATGATATTAGGTTAGCTGATGTTTCAATTACTGCATCAAATCACAGGCAGAACATAATGAATCCACTGGTCTGTCTTCATGGTGGATGTTTGTTCTGAAGTGCTGGTGAAAGGAGGATTTTCCTGCAGTGACAGCAGCTGTGTGGATGTGACAGTTTGTGCTGATGTGGTCTGATGGTTTGTATTTAAATCAACATAAAGTCCCACTGCAGGTGCTCCTAACCAACAGCAGCGAGACTCTCTCCACTACATGTGGACATAAAGACTCATCAGTGCAGATTTAGTCTGCACTGATGAGTGTGATGTGGTGGTGGTGGTGTGGTGATGTGTGGTGCTCTGACAAACAGCAGCACCACACATCACACGTCTTCTTCAAGCTGCAGAAAAAACACGTGACTACAACCGACGGCGTTTCAGGAAATTCATGGAGTCGCTCATGCAGGAAAATACAAACACAAGTTTCCTGCCTGTTTGTTGGTTGTTCAGACTTGAGAGGAGACGGATGTTTTATGCAGAGCGTGTAGCAGCTGGATCAACTTCAGGGACCTTGGTGCTGTTCATTAAGTAGCATGATGACTGCAGGAGAGTGTTCTGCTTTATCCTGGACGTAAACCCCGGAGACGCTCAGTCAAACACTGATATGAGCTCTGCAGTCAGTGCAGGAGCTGCTGTGTCTGTGGACCTGATACAGGGTTTAATACTGGGTGAACTGGGTGAACTGGGTGAATGTGGACTCCACAGACGTGAGGCAGCAGAGTCATTCAGCTCAGAGACACTGGACTGAGTCACTACATGTAAGGAGTCAGGTTTCAGCAGGAGGCCTCGTCCTGACACATGAAACTTTACTTCATCACACTGGTCAAACACACTCAGTGTTTCATCTTCAGCTCTGCAGACTCTCAGTAGAAACCAACATGGTCCCTCAGTGTTTGCAGCCTTTACTCAGGTACAGAAGGTAACTGTACAGTTAGTGGATTACACTGTTAATACAGGCTCAACACTTCCTGTTACCAGTAAAAACCACTAACTGGGTTTTATGGTTTCCACTCTCTGTTTACTCACTGCTGTTTGGACTCTGAGGACTTTTCATTTTACCAGTTGTTTGTTTTTTCTGGATGTTTTTGTGTGAATCCAAAATGTTTCCCCAGGTTTCTTGTGAGATGATTTAGTTTGTGATGTTGGTGCACCACCTGTTTCCCTTCAGCATTAACCTGCAGAGCAGTGTTGGATTAGGGAGCAGAGCCTGTAACATGTGGTCAGGTCTCTGCTGATGTGGTTTTATTTCAGTTAACTTCTGAAACCCAAAGACAAAGAACAGAAAGTCCAGTCAGATGGTCTCTGCAGTGGTGGGTGAGGATCCTCCTCCAACCTGAACACCTCCTGCAGCAGGAGGAGCTGGACTAACATGGACACAGTGTTTGTCAGTGGCTCTGATGTGTCTCAGTATTCACACACAACCGTCTCCTCCTGGACTCACTCAGTCATTTAGTGTTTGATGCTGCTCTCATACGTCATTCATTATATTTTCATCAGTTAATAAAAGACAAGATGAAGAGTTGGTGCTTTAATGTCTCCAGTGTAAACGTAGAAAGACGTCCTGAGGAGGGTGTTTTGAAGTGATGAGGCAGTGAAAACACAACTTATCATTTAAACACTGCTGAGCCTTCGTCTTTCAAACGTGTCACTTTTTAAAATTTCAATATTTGATTTGGACTCAGAGATTTTCTCATCTTCCCGTTTTCCCAGCGCTGCTGAGACCATGTCATCGCACAAATCAATTTCATTTACACTTCACTCGTGAAAGTGCTTCACACGTTCTATTAAATTTAAGAAATAATAAATGTGGTGATTGTTATCAGCTGATTTCCTGCAGCAGCTTATCACTGCCTCTGAATCCTCTGCTAGTGGGAGGCGGAGGTCCACTGAGATCATCTGTGGGAAGCTTCATTGACTCTTTCTGTGGGAAATAACCATCAGGGTCAATGTGACCTCTCATCACCTGACTTCAAAAACCCTGTACAACAAACCTGCTGCTGGAGACACATGAATCAACAGGCAGCAACATTCACACACTGGACACCACACACCAGGCGCAGACCGACCCGGTCCACCTGGGTCCAGTCAGCCATCACATCCAGATTGACATGATGAGCAGTTTGCTGACCCTGAAGTGCAGAGAGGAGGTGGAGACTAGTTCAGAAGAAGTCTGTGATGTCCTGTTGGCGTCTCCCCTCGACTGTGCACTGTTTGTTATCCTCCTCTTCCTCCTTGTTGTATTTGTGCAGCAGATATGGGCTCAGGATGCTGCTGCCTCTGAACCCTGATCTGCTGCTTCTCTCTTCTTCTTTCTTCACACTTCACTAAACACAAACTTTATAATTCCCAGTTGCTGCTTTCTTTTCTCCTCAGCAGCTTGATGCTCGTGTGGTTGAAGGCAGAAGGTGTGCGGCGGCGGCGGCGGCGTCTGGCTGACAAGAACACTCTGAGACCGTAAATCTCCAAACATATGAGAGGCAGCACACATAATCTGCCGGCTGCTGTCAGTGCTGGAGCTGCGAGGCTGCATGAGTCTCAGCATCTTCACAGGACTCGGCTGCAGCAGAAGAGGACGAGGTCGTTCAGTGCACCTGTCATACCAGGAGACCAGGCAGGGGGGGTTTGGTATCTGAACATGGACATGAAGGGAGGAGTGAGGGGGCGGGGCTGAGCCTTGGACCT
The DNA here is from genome assembly GCA_900323345.1 of Pseudochromis fuscus. Taxonomy (NCBI): domain Eukaryota; kingdom Metazoa; phylum Chordata; class Actinopteri; family Pseudochromidae; genus Pseudochromis; species Pseudochromis fuscus. Next base: position 6,716 of record OOFC01023156.1, read on the forward strand.
GATCATACTGTCCAATGAGGATGGAGACCAGGCTTGTAGATCCAGCTGATCACAGCCCTAAATCTTTTCTTCTCTAATGTCTCATTAATGATGACCACCTGTCAATCAGACTAACTCCGCCCCTAACTCCTCCCCCCAGATCTCTGAGAAGAAGAGTTGACATGACATCAGAATGACTTGTGGAGGCCTCACTTGCTTCATCTGTTGCTATGAACAGTCGGTGGTTTTCATTTAAACATCTTCTGACACACGTGCTCTGAGGCTGGTTGTCGTGGCCTCAGGACACACACTGCGCCTGTGCAGCATTAGCGAGGACTGAGCAACGACCACAGATGTGTAAGACGATGGGAGCGGGCTCACGCTGCTCTGTGGGAGCTCATTACTGTATTCTGTGGGCTGGAAAATGTCTGTCAGTGAGGATTCATTAACAGCCGACCTGCTGCAGCAACTCCTCGCCGGCCTGTGATGAGAGGCCCTTCACGGTGTGGCTGCCCTCCGGTGGTTCGGGGTGGGACAGGTGAAATATCCTGGTGGTGATCTGCATCAGGAAGCTCAGGCTGTGGAGATGGGATGACTTTGTTGTGGCGATTAGCATCACGATGCTGGTGTTTGCTCAGTTGTGTTTGTGGAGCAGTTGAAGCTGCTCGGGGCCACGGCTGCTTCTGTAGTAGCTGCAGAGTAACATCCATTTGTTTTAACTGCCTCCAGAAACATTTCACCCAACAACAGCTGCTGCTGCTGCTGCTGCTGCTGCTGTCGTTTGTGTCCGACCATCACTTCAACAGTCTCTCTCTCATCTGCTCCGCCTTTGAACATTTCATTGAAGCATAGTTGGGACAGTTTTTGTCCGTGGTCGTTACCGCAGGTGGACGATGGTGATTGTGAGGCCGCTGTTGGGCTCTATCATCAGGCGGCGCCGGCTCATTTAACCCGGCTGCCTGCGCTGCTTTAATTCCATCCTCAGGACTCAGCTGGTCTGTGTTCAGCCTGTGCTGGCAGATGAAGACGTAAGGCTGCTTTGTCTGAGGTAAACGGTTTGTTTTGTCTCTGCCTTTGTGCCAAAAAGCTGTTGTTTGATTCCTCGAGGCCGTTTTCCTCTCTACGTGTTCTGCATCTCATTGATTGCTGTATTGTCTGCACATCATCTTCACCCGTTTGTCTCCTCCTCTTAATAAACTTCTCCTCCTCTGTCTCCACAGACTCGAACACCTCGTGTGACTCGACTCAGCCCGACGCAGCCGGCCCTCGCCGACCAGGCCAGCAGGGTTTCCTTCGCCTCGGCTGAAAACCTGGAGACCATGTCCGAGCCCGACATGCCCATCGGCTTTAACCGGATGAACCGGCTTCGGCAGAGCCTGCCGCTGGCCCGCTCGTCCAGCCAGGCCAAGCTGCGAGCACCAGGTCAGACCTCAACACGTCAGGAGCTGCACTCTGAAATGTAGACCTCAGTGTGATCTGATCTGTGATCAGCTGCAGGAGAGTCTGGCAGGGCTCAGCTTACACACCATGAATCCTCCAACAGCCTTAATGATGTAAACCACAGCAGGTAACAGGCCTCTGATGGAGGACGGCTTGTATTAGAGGCAGGACTTTACTTCCTGTTTGGTTGAAGAGGTCAGATTTGGTACAGACTTTGTTTTGATGCTTTGCTGTGGAGTGGATCACACTGTTAACATTACTGTAGCACAGACACTGTTACTGTAGAAAACTAAATAATGATTGTTTACTATCTGGGTCCATGTCATGTTTATTAGGAGCTCAGAGACTGAGCTGTTGGTTCATACAGCAGGTACTGACTCAGGTGTGTTAGGGTTTGATGGTAGAATATTTATCAATGAAATCAGGTACAAACCAGCAGCATCTCTACTGTTGTCAGAGATTTAAATCTGCATTCAGCCGACTGGGGATGTGGTCACACCTTCTTTTACAGTCTACAGATGTTTTTTGTTTTCTCTTCATGTCCAACTTTGTGGGAATAATAAGGAAAATGTTTATACAGTGAATTAACACATACTGATGAAGGGAGAGTTCAGTGTCATGTGATCAGCGTCCTGGACAAACAGCCAGGTGGAGATACAATAGATCCAACATGACAGAGTGGATGTACTTTGAGAAGCAGTAAATACACAGCAGCTGCTTCATGTTGAACATCAGTCAGAACAGGTTCCTTCACAAACATCTGAAGCTAATGTTGAAGTACAAAAACAGTGTAATACCACCAACAACCACCAGGTGCTGCTCCAACTGACTTCAATCCAAACATCCTCATCTTCATCCTGAAATATTCATCAATACATTTCTCCACAAGTCATTCTGATGTCATCAGATAAAGTCAACTCTTCTTCTCAGAGATCTGGGGGGAGGAGTTAGGGGCGGGGCTAGTCTGATTGACAGCTCTGGTCTTCGATGAGAGCAGACCTGAACTCCAGTCTCATCCTCATTGGACAGTGTCCTCAGGTTCAAGGGTCAGACCCGCCTCCTCACTCCTCCTTCATGTCCAAATATGGTCACTTCTGACTTTATGGTCAACATGATGCTGAAGTTCAAACACCAAACTCCTGGCCTGACATCACAGTGACCACGTCCATCTGTTGAATACAGTCCATGGATTCAGTGTAGGCTGCCACCATGTTGACCATGTTAGCATGCTAATGTTAGCTCCTAGTTCAGAACTAGGCTGAAGGAGCCTGAGGATCCAGCTGTGATTGTTTTTCTCCACAATAAACCATGGGTCCAAATCTGCACTTGCATCAGCAGCGCTCGTTAGAGGACAGCAGCTGGAGGAGCTGCTTCCTGCTGTGAGCTCTCCTCAAGTCCAGGATCTGCTTCACATGGAAGTTTGTGTTCTGCTTCAAGCAGCTGGAGGAGAGAGGAGCTGAGGAGCTGGGAGAGAAACAACAACATGGCGTTGACTTGATGAGAGTTTTTAAACATTTCTGTGAGTTTCCACTTGTGGTGAGTGAGTGCATCCAGCTCTCAGCTCTGTAATCTGAGCAGCACAGTGTCAACAAGACAGAGGAGTCAGGACAGATTGTTGAGCAGCTCAGTGATTGGAGGATTTGTGAAGTCTTGTAGTCTGAGCCGCCATAATGACTGAGGACACTTGTTCATCAGTGCAGCTCGTCTCCTGTACTTATGTGAAATATCAGACTGCAGTGAACTGTACCAGACTGTGTGTCAGGTGGTTTCACCTCAGAGAGTCATGTTGTAGTGCTGCTCACCATCATCAGCCTGACAGCAGCAGTGTTAGTGTCTGACACTGATTCATCAAACACACCCTGCTCCACCACTAGCTTCACTGGGAGACACTGTGAAGCTGCCAGTGCAGGAACTGGTTCATGGACCTGAGCGTCTGTTACACTGAAGTTGAACATGTTGGAGGTGATTCACCCTCTGAGCTGCAGCTGGATCTGTCTGTATGTCACAGTGTGCTGGTAACTATACTGTGAACTCCAGAGAGAGCTGAGACCACCCCAACAAACAGTCCTGCCTCAGACTCAACACATTGTGTGGTTCAGGTCAGTACCACCTCTATGTGCATTAAAGACTGACCTGAAACAGTAACTATGGTCGTTAGCAGATACATGTAAAGGTGTTTTTCCTCTGGATGTTGTGGAGCAGCAGCAGGAGGCAGCAGGAAGGTGGAGTCATTGTGTGAGTTTCATGGAGGAGCTGTGGTGACCAGCAGCTGTACAGGTGGAGCTGAAGTTCTCCTGCGATGCAGTGAGAAGTCCTGAGGTTGGACTCAGGCTCCTCCATCAACATCAGCATTCAGGGAGGAACGCCCACTGCACAGACACTCACTTCCTGCATCTCAGCTCACATTACATCTGCTCTATTGACAACATCAATTTGATTGACACGTCAGGAGCCAATCACGCTGCGACGCCCCGTCCACAACCTTTTAAATGAATGTGGTTTGTCTCTGACAGACAGCAGTAAACACAGACTACACAGCGACGTCCTCCTACAGAGAACCACTGATTGGAGCCGACTGAAGGCATCAGGAGTTAATCTAGTAAACCTGGCACAGCCTCCGAGTGTCAAGTCAAAGTCAGACTCCTGCTCTGCCTATAGGAGCGCTGCATATAAACAGAGCTGTCTAATGCTTCCACATGATCTCGCCAAGCTACCTGTCGTCTTTGATTAATGGCTTTGGCAGGAAGCAAAATCATCTCCTCCTTTTTTAGAAAAAGAGCCTTCGCAGCATCCGAGGAGGAGGAGGAGGAGCAGGGAGATGTATTCACAGGAGGAGGAAACCATGGGACCAACAGCAGCCAGTGATTCATCTTCATTCCAAACAGTGAATATGTGGAGAGTCTTTTCTTTTCTAAACCACCAGGAGGATGTTGATGGATTAATTTGCGATGCTCTGAACTGAATGTCAGCCTCAGCACCATGATGATTGAGGTGTGATCTAAACGTTCGGTAACAAACAGCCTTTTATAACACGTCTGTCACACACTTCATTTTACTTTCCACACTTAATATGAGTCGACACAGCGGTGAGCATCCCACTCGCCTCTCACCACATTTGCAGCTTCCAGCTAAACACAGGATGATAATGATGTGTTGTTCAGGTGAGGGACACGTCGTGGTGGTGGTTCTGATGGTTCTGATGGACACCTCAGCAGGTCCACCAGAGGAGGACAGTGGTACTCTGTATGTAGAGATGGACAGAGCTGATGGGATGTGACCTGCTGGTCTGTGAACTTTCATCCTGATCCAGGAGTGGCCATGTTGGTTGTTTGGAGCAGGAAGTGACCATATTTGGATATGAAGGGAGGAGTGAGGAGGCGGGTCTGACTCTTGAACCGATGAATGACCAAACCACCTGTAAATCATTGGAGATCAGAGCTGTCAATAAAACTAGCCCCGCCCCTAACTCCTCCCCCCAGATCTCTGAGAAGAAGAGTTGACTTTATCTGATGGCATCAGGATGACTTGTGGAGAAAATGTGTTGATGAATATTTCAGGATTTTTGGATTGAAGTCAGTTGGAGCAGCACCTGGTGGATGTTGGTGGTATTACAGTGTTTCTGGTCTATGAATAAATTCAGGTCTGCATTCAGTCTGGTTTTATTGTTCCTGTTACACTGCTAATACAAACACAACACTTCTGTAAATGTTTCAAATTAAAAGCCTCTTAGTGTTTGTGAAGACAGTGGTCCAGGTCCTGGGTGTCCTGGGTGTCCACAGAGTCAGGGACACTGGACTTGGTTGAAGATTCAGTAAGAGGCTCCTTCTGACTGGCTGATGGGCAGCAGTGGATTTATGATGTCTGTGAGGTGGTTAACGGGGTCATCAATACCCCGGCTCGTTAACAGGGCTAACAGGGGTATCAGCACTACTCAGCTTCTCCTGAGGGATCAATGAAGAACTCTCATTCTGACATGAACTTATCCTATTGGACGTATTACTGACAGATATACGGAGCACGTTGGTGTATTTGTGTTCACAGTAAATAGCCGTTGACCCAACAGGTTTTATTGTAAAACAAGTATGAGATAATACTGCATGAGGCATTAAAAAGATCTGAGGATTTAATTTGGGAAACGCTGCAGAAACCCTGATGAACCGTTAGCGGAGAAATCATTTACAGTCCGACCGCTGACACTTGGATCGATACCTGCGTCTCCGAGGTACACAGGCTGCGTATAATCAGGCACTAACTTAACACCAGATCCACTTTTTGAGTCATTAAATCATTTTTACTGTCACTTGTGTGTACTTATATTGATTCTGACCGGTAGTGTGTACTCCAAGTCATTTAGCTAATTACCTTTTTCCTGGAGGAACAAAGTGAAACAAGTTGTTCACCCATCGCCCACGTGTACGGTTGTGTGTGAAGAGCTTTGTGATGTAGGTAGAAGCTGTTCCTCACAGGTGGACTCATCAGGGTCACTGGTCGTTGTTTAGCTGGTGTTGGGCTCTGAGATGTAATATTTGGAGATGAAACTGTCGCTTCGCTCTCTGCCTCCAAACTTCATCACTTCCCCTTCACCCACCGTGGATCTCCCTCATTGCTCCTCCCCATCCATAAATGCAGGGATCTTGTTCCTCCAGCTTGGGGAGGAGACCCGCCGGGTGCACCTGACCCACGAGCTCACCAGCCTGGACACTCTGAGGGCCCTCATCGTGCACATGTTCCCTCAGAGGCTCACCATGGCCATGCTCAGGTAGGTCCACCCCAGATCATTAACACATGTGGATGTTTCAGCTGCTCACATGTCAGAGGAACTTCTTTGATGCACCTTGTTATAACTGCATCTCAAAGAGCAGCTGTGAGTTAGTCAGACACTGATGGATATGATGAGTCACTGTAAACAGATGGAGGGTGGAGGCAGGATTAAAACAAAGACACCAGATCAATAAATCCACAGGAGGTGTGACGCAGCCTCTTCCAGGCCGACACACCACCGGACACTTAACACTCATCTATAACATGACTGATGTTCAGTTTACAAGTGATGACTTTAGGCGTGTGTTTCATTATTCAGGAGGTTTTGGATATTTGGACATAATCTGAACCTTCATACAAACACCAACGTTCTGCCACTGAAGATGTTTGTTGTTTGATTTGAACTTTAAATATCTCGCTGCCAAAGTTTTCCTTCCATCACAAAGTGGAAGTTAGCAAGTTATGCTAACTGCTGATCGAACAGCTGAAAGATAATTAGCCTAGCTTGCTAACGTTAGCACTTAACTTCACTAGATGTTACCATCAACAGCTCAGCTCACTCAGCTTGTTCCACATCAGTAGAAACAGTCCAGTTAGCATTAGCATTATCTTTGTTATGGGTTTAGATGTGATGAAATAACAACACTGTCCAACTTGTAACCTTGTGTGTTACCTCCTGTTGTGAATGAAGTGGATTTAGCACCGACCAGAGATGATCTTTGCAGAAACTAAATGAAACGTGGTGAACATGTTAGAGGAGAAGTTCACAGGTCAGAGCATCATCAGGTTCAGTCTGAGCTGAAACCTTTTCACAACAGACATCTCCTCATGTTCAAAACCAGCAGGGTCAAATATCGATCAATATGAATTGTTCCTACGGTAATTACAGATGATCAGTTTAATGTGCTGTGAAGCTGATTGTTGTTATTATCATCAGGACTCTCTTAACACAGTGAATGTTAGAGTTCAGTGTCAGACTGCGTCCAGCAGAGTCTCATCACGTCTGCTCGGTGCAGTTACAGATGGTCTGGTCCTCCTCCATCACTGCGTGTTAGCGGGTAATAGCAGCTGAAATGGTCTTTGCACGGACTCTTCATCACCGCTCCTCTCTCTGTGTTGTTGTGATGACTGTTGATGTTCAGGTCTCCCAGCACGGCGCTGCTCATCAAAGACGAGACCCGGAACGTCTTCTACGAGCTGGAGGACCCGCGGGACGTTCAGGACCGCTGCGTGATTAAGATTTACTGCAAAGAGCCCGTCTATGGCACCTACCCCGGACACCACAACCCACACCTGGCCAACGGAGACCTGCGGGTAAGTTCCCTCTCCTCATTACAGGACTGTGGTCACCACACCTCCCACACTCAGACGTGTTGGTTACTCCAACTTCATACGATGACGATGCCCAGAAACTGATGCTGCTTCGGTCCGTCACCCTTTCCCTCGGCGTCCTTCAGCTGCTGATGACTCACAGATCAGAGAGCGAGACAAACACTGGTCTCTTTCAGCCGGTGGCACATGGCAGCCGACCACATCGTCCCACCAATAAGACATTCTGTAACTTCCTATGAAAACTGTTATTCACTGCCCACCACCACCACCATCACCACACGCCAGCATCCGTCTCCCACGTCCTGCCGGTGTCACTTCATGGTGTTTACAAACACAAGAGTTTGTGTTTCATAACGTGTCCAAGCATAAGTTAGACTCATCCTCCCTGACAGTGAGTCATGTGACCTTATTCCAACGCTTACTGTTCCCTGGACCGGCGCCAGTCGTTCACATCGCTGGTGCTGACTCGGCGGGATGCCAGCCGACTGTAAAAGAGCATAAACACTGTTCAGAGATGACGGAGCAGGTCGCAGCCACTCCACTTCATCATGTGCACACTCACAGTGGTGGAGGAGGCTCTCGTGGACTGCACTGCATGAAGACATCTGAAATTCAGGTGTAAACAATGGCATCACACATCTTCAAACTGAGGGTAACCAGGGTCATACATGAAAACTCTGGACTGGTGGTGGAGAGTGTAGCTGTTCTCGTCTTATTCCCAAACCACTGGTCATTCAGATTGTAAAGACACGTCCTCAGTTTCTGCCAGTGAACAGCTTCAGAGATCAGTTCAGGGACAGAAACTGTAAAACCTGGACCTGCACCAGACGTCTCATCGTTCAGTGTTAGTCTGTAACGCTGCATTAATCCTGGACGGTGAGTTCACTCCACGGACTGTTTGTACAAATGGGCGAAGCAAGTGGAGCTCAGACCCAACAGTCCAAACCCTGTAATATCACCAACAACCACCAGGTGCTGCTCCAACTGACTTCAATCCAAACATCCTCATCTTCATCCTGAAATATTCATCAATACATTTCTCCACAAGTCATTCTGATGTCATCAGATAAAGTCAACTCTTCTTCTCAGAGATCTGGGGGGAGGAGTTAGGGGCGGGGCTAGTCTGATTGACAGGTGGTCCATCTGAACATCATTTAATCATTAAGGAGACATTAGGCTGAGAAAAGGGGAGGAGTTAGGGCGGGGCTAGTCTGATTGACAGGTGGTCCATCTGAACATCATTTAATCATTAAGGAGACATTAGGCTGAGAAAAGGGGAGGAGTTAGGGGCGGGGTTAGTTTGATTGACAGCTCTGGTCTCCAATGAGAGCAGCTCTCTCTGAACTCCAGTGTCCTCAGATTCAAGGGTCAGACCCGCCCCCTCACTCCTCCCTTCATGTCCAAATATGGTCACTTCCTGCTCCAAACCACCAACATGACCACGTTCAGATACTCTTGGTGTCCGATGTCCAGTGGCTGATGTCACACCTGCTTCGTCCACTTCTATCAACAGTCTGTGGTTAACTCCTGCAGCCTGAACCTCCCACGCCGCTGCTCACAGTGAGCCGGTCGATCGATCGGCCGCCATGTGGAGCTCACATCAGTAAATCAATAAAAAACAATTAATCACATCCTTCCCACCGCTCTCACAGACGTATCGTACTTACCTGAGGTCCTCGATTTGGCTGATTTGTGAAAATTAAAGCGAGGTGACCTGCAGGGGGCCGGCGATGATTTCATTGGTCAGCGTCAGACCTGGTTCTCTACAGGATTATTTCACCAAACCCCCAGAGAGAGACAGAAATCCAAGTGTGACGAGAAGGACTGGAGCTGAAGCTCAGGACATTTGTGCAGCAACTTTATTTCTGAGCGTGGACAAACGATTTCCAGCGGCAGCAGAACAAATTTACACACAAGCAGAGGTTATTCGAGGGCTGGAGAGTGTTGAGGGAGACCACTGCAAAATCTTAATGTGCACTGAAGAAACAGCTCTGACTCTGAACGATAGGAAGGAAACTGCACTGAATGAATGGTAATGATTTGTAACGGCAGATCTGAGGGACAGAGCTTTGTGAAGTGGTGAATATCTGAGGTCAGAGTGTCCGACCTCAGACAAACATCTTTCTGTTTCTTATTGATGAACCATGATGGGATTTATCTTCATTCATCAGTTGCTGGTGAAACAAATGTGGCATCAGCTTGATTAGCGTGATTACTAATGCGCGGTGCATTTGGTTACAGCTGGAGCAAAATAAAACCTTTGCGTGTCATTTAGTGCGTTCGCCACAAAGACCTCTCTTTCTGCCACCGTCTAATTACACTGTGATTATGGAAATGAGAGCGGAGTCATTGAAAGTGTTGGAGAATGCTGCTTTTATAGGATCAAACAAATTATAAACTAGATAAATTACATTAGAGGGAAAAAGCCGACATATGCAGCAGCGAGCGCCGTGTGGAAAATGAATGTGTGGTTAACAGCTGAGCGTCGACGGGCCTTTTTGACACGTTTGCCGGTTTTCTGTGGCGTCAGTCAAACAGCCCTGCGGCCTGTTGTTTACACGCCTGTATGTGTGATTGCCTCGCCGCCGTGTGATTTGCAGCTGCCCGTTAACGTCGCTGGAGGTCAGTTGTTCCCGTGGGATCAGCCGCCGCCCTCAGCTCCAAAATCCTCACAGCGTTTTACAGCCTTCAGCAAACCAGCAGCAGCCTTACCCTGGGTGTTATGTGTGTGTGTGTGTGTGTGTGTGTGTGTGTGTATGTGTGTGTGTGTGTGTGTTCCTGCAATTACTACCAAGTGGGGACCGTGACACAGTGTTTCACCAACAGTGTGAGGACATTTTCAGGAAGTGAGGACATTTGGTTGATCCTTACTTCCTGCAGGGGTGGACTTGGTTTGGGGTCGGGGGCGGGACCAGGGGTGTGTCTGTGGTGGACCAGGGGTGTGTCTGTGGTGGACCAGGGGTGTGTCTGTGGTGGTCCAGGGGTGTGTCTGTGGTGGACCAGGGGTGTGTCTGTGGTGGACCAGGGGTGTGTCTGTGGTGGTCCAGGGGTGTGTCTGTGGTGGTCCAGGGGTGTGTCTGTGGTGGAC
>OOFC01023158.1:0-11640 GCA_900323345.1 Pseudochromis fuscus
TTTTCCAGACTATTGAGCACACCTGTCTATAAGCCGCTATTGAATTTATTCAAACAGTTTCATGTGGTCCACTCTGACCTGGTCTGATGTGACGACGCTAAATGTATCGGCGGCACGGAGCTTGCTAGCTTGTAAAAAGCTAACGAGCTTCGTGCCGCCAATACATGAGAAACACCGGTGTTTAAGTTCAAAGCGTCGGAAAAAAGTAGCGGCTTATAGTCCAGAAAATACGGTAATTGGAGGCAGCATCTAGTGGCCATCAATAGTATTGCACTTTTTTACACTTCCACATTTCCTTCATTTGTGAGACGTGGGTGCTTCACCCATTTCTACACACAGCCTATAGGAACTAATTAGTAATTTAATGACTTATCATTTAACTGTTCACACACATGCAGTTCATTTCAGTCATATCAAACAAAAACATGAAACATTTTGTGCTTCTGTGTTCAGACGTGAGCTGCTTTTCTTCCTCGTGTGACAGTAAAACTTCAGGTTTTAGCCATAGATAATAAAGCTAACAGCTAGTTGCAGCCACAGTTTAATGACACGGTTGCAGTTCTTATTACAGGGAGCTCATCCTATCATCTAGTCATAATTACAATTAGGGGGTTGATCTGAATGGTTTTTCACACTTGGCTGCACGTATATATAATATGATGTGAGCTCTGTGTTGGTAGCAGCAGAGACAGCCATCAATAATTTGTAGGAAATGCAATGCAGTGCAGTTCACCGCTATGAAACAGTGAAGAGCTTTTTTCAGCCACTTTTCATGCTCGTCCTCCATTTATTTTAAAATGTTTTTCCTCTTCTTTTTTTGTTGCTGCGATGTGTTTATATGTGCATCCAGATTACAGGCCTGCTTGTCACCCTCTCTCCCTCTGCAGGCTCTTCGGGGTGACGGGGAACTGTGCAGCCTGCAGTAAGCTGATCCCTGCCTTTGAGATGGTGATGAGAGCCAGAGACAACGTCTACCATTTAGACTGCTTCGCCTGTCAGCTCTGCCGCCAGAGGTAAGATTAGGGGAGCAATTAGCCAGGGAGATCAAATTCAGTTGACTTATCTGGGAGGTGTACTAGTGCACTGGATGGTCATTATGAGCATATTAGCACTGCATTGTAATCAGAATGTGATGAAATCCTTCAGGGGTTAAAGACTTTGTACATCACTTGGATAGTTAATCAAGCAGCGATCATGCAAGATTAATTTTCTGATTAGCATTGCAGTGGATGCATGCTGAAAATATGTCTGAAACGCTCCTCTGGGACCTCATGATTCACTCCAGCTCCATCAAGAACTAAGACCCACTTCCATATTTTTATTTCCCTCTGCAGATTTTGCGTGGGAGACAAGTTTTTCCTGAAGAACAACATGATCCTGTGCCAGCTGGACTACGAAGGAGGCCATCTTAATGGCAGCGCGGAGAGGCAGCCCCAATAAGAGGTAATATTGTGATGACGATGAATTACGGTCCCAGACAGCTGCTCTGACAGTTTGAACTAAACCATGCGCTGAGATATCTGGAAGGTATACAAGTGGGCTCGCTAGCTCATCCCAGATATGACCATATGTAGACATGAGACTTCAAACCAGAGGCTGCGGTCATTAGACTCACTGCCAAGATATGTTGTAGCATGTTATCTTTAAAAAACTCTCCAGGACTGACGTTGAGTGAGGATATTTATGCACATGTTCAGTTTTTAGTCCAGATCCAGTATCTTAGGCACATATTAAGAGCAGATCCAGATGTTTAAGACTCTTTCAGATCTCTAAATAAAGTGGATAATCAGTCATTGGTTGGCTGGTTCATCATCTTTAAACCTAACGTCTCAGTGGCTAAAGATTTAAAACTTTGCACTTTTACACTTAATCAAATGAATGTGAAACATGTGAGTAGAAGTGGCACCGAAAATTAGGACCCAACTTCAAACAGGTCTTTAATGTCATTATTTTGGTTTTGAAGTCAACCTGAAATAAAAAGATGTGTCTTTAACCCTTTCAGATCACATCTCTGGTCTTACTGTTCACTTACTTAATGATGTTAGCAAGATAAATTAGACACATTTCCTTTGTTACTATTTTTATATCAAAATTCCTGATTTAAAAAAAAATATATCACAAATATAATATATATCACTTGACTTCTTCATCTTGCCCAGAGCATTTTCTACCACTAGCATCATTACATAGAGATGTTAAATCAACCTGCTGTTAGCAGCACAGTTCAGATCACCACCAGAAAACACTGACAGAGAGCAGTAGCAGCTGTAGTAGTAATCAGTAGTTTGTTGGAGCACTATCATTGGTTAGTTCCATATTGAAATGGATGTACACACTGGGTCTTAAAAATGCGGCCAATGAGAAAGTGCAAAAAATTGTAATACCACCGATGACCACCTGATGCTGGTGGTCCATCAGAAAATCATTTCATCGTTAAAGGCGCATTTCCACTGGTGCCACCTCGCTTCGCCCCGCCTCGTCTTTACCTCGTTTCCACTGCAAAAACTTGGTACCAGGTCCGATTTTTAGTACCTCGTCTCCTGTGGTTCCAAGAAAAGTACCCGGTCAGGTACGAGCAGGTACTAAAATCTTATTGGTCGGAATCGTCACTGCATCATTGCGTCGTCACTCCGTGGTACTGAAGCATTTATACCCACAAGCCGACAGTCTGTACGGTTATAGTCAGAATAACAACTTTCTACAATGTGGGGAAAACCACCAAATAGATTGGTTCAATCTACAGTAACAGGCTTTAGTGCAACATTAAAATTTTATTTAAAAACGTCAGCTGAAAAAAACGTGAGCTCTGAGCGCCAGGTCGGTCGTTCAGCTGATGGAGGTTGTAACGAGAGCTCATATCACCAAAAGCTCGGAGCAAGTTTTTAACCAGAGTCAAACTTGATGGATTAACAACATATTTGAAGTAAATACAACTAAATTCTCACCTTCAAACTGTTTCTGTGACACCACAACAGTAGAAATCTGAAGATTCCTTCATCAGCGTTCTCCTCCTTCATCTTATTGACCAGCTACATGGAGGAGGGACCATCCGCGGCAATGGAAATGCAGCCGAGGTGGCCTGATCCGGGGCGAGGCGAAGTGAGGTGGCACCAGTGGAAATACACCATAAGTAGATATTAGGCTTCAGTAAGAGGAATAAGAGGATTTTTATTAATAGGATACTGAGCTCCAGTCTCATCCACATTGGACAGTGTCCTCAGGTTCAAGGGTCAGACCCGCCTATTCACTCCTCCCTTCATATCCAAATATGGTCAACCAACATGGCGACGTTCAAGTGCCAAACTCCTGGCTTCCACAAATCAGTGGGTGGCATTGTGTTAGCTTTGTCTGTTACAGTCTATACAGTTGAGGTGGACAAAGTTAGCACCTAGCTGGTAAACACAGTGAACGACTCAGGGGTTGGTAGAGACCAAACACAAAGCTAAAAGTCAAACACCACTCAGTACAGCTCTCTGTGGAGACAGTTTTCCAGCCTGTTTGCAGCTGTATGCACTGAGTTTTTCTGTGTAATAACTGAAGATTGTTGCACTTAAATATGTGCTTGCAGAACACATTTTGCAAAGTACACATTGAATTGACAACTCAATGTGTGCTCAGCAATACATTAAGCAATTCTCAGCGGTCTTAGGTTAAGCTAAATGTTTAATCCTGCCATCCCCAACCCGGTAAAAAGCCATTACATAAAGCTTTCAACACACCATCATGCAAAATCCCAAAGTGTTTCGTCCCCACTGTCTGAGACACTTTACATGTGTCCTGTTTTCTCATCTCTCAGAGTTATAGTGGGACACTTTGGGAAAACATTAAAAACAGCAGATGACTCTCGATGCCCCATCACTGCTGCGGTACTTTGGACATGTTGCCTGCAGGTTTAAACAAGTCTAAAGATCTTTAAAGTTTTAAATGACAGACAGATAAATCCTGTGGGAGCAGAGCACATCCTGGTGCTTCCTTTGTGGAGCCTCTTGATGGGCGTGTGAGCAGCGTTTGGCCGTGAGGGCAGATGGTTGGAGGAGAGTTGAAAGCAAGTGCAGCGAATACCACAGAATCCACAATTATGAAGGGTTCAGGGTCTGCTCTGGTTCAGGAACATTCCCCGAAGCCTCCCGCAGCCCAACGTGTCATTACGATGCTAACTGTACAACTACAGTTCATAAAACACACAACTCCACAGTGGACAGTGGTGAAGCTGAGAGTTTTTACTTTTGGTTGAGAGTTGGTGCTGAAATGACTTGATGGATTTCAGGACATGACCAACTTTAGTAAATTGTATTGGTGAGAAACTGTTAATACATGTGCAGACAGATATTATTTGTCTTATGTTGTGTGTTGTGTTTGGAGGGTTTACTTTAGAAATGCGGCTCTGACTCTGTAATTTTGATCAAATTGCTGCAGTGACAGACGTTTGGCCTTTAAATGTTGAAACTCTTCACTGCTGTTCTTTCAAGACCCAAATAGCTGTGTTGTTTTTCTTGGTTCCCACCCTTCCTGAATTATGTATCTACTTACCCAACACAGCCTTAATGTCACTGGGGTAAATGTGGATGAAACAACAGTTCAACACACCCTTGAAGTGAACAAATTTCTCCTTTCAGTACCATCGAGTTTATCTACAACTCTGAATGTAAAGAACAGGCTAATTTAAAAGAATGAAATGTTAATATTCTTTTGCTCATTTTCTTATATGGAGGTAGCAGTATTTAGGCAGAAGAGAGATTAATTTTAACAGATAATTAATTGGTGTGAGGCATTTGTTACCGGGCCGCACAGAAAGAATGAATAATTTTATATATTTTCCGTTATATTGATTATTAGTCTGAAAGACGTTTTATTTTGAAAAACGACCGGATTCTCTCCGACCTAACCTTCGTGTGTGCCTCGTGACACGCATGTCTCGGTCACGTGATCAGATATAATGTCGTAAACTAGCAAAAACGAGTAAAACACAAACGTCTTTGGAGAGCTTCTTTGCGAAGGGGAAACATTTGTTTTTTATGCCAGTGGTGTTATTTTATTTTTGCTGTATTTATCTGCCACACCTTGAAGGCCGCTCCGTGAAATTAATGCCGACATGAAACCAGTCCGTGGTGCAAAAAAGGTTGGAGACCCCAGCTTTATAGGATTAATTTCTTCCAATGTGATGCAAACACACAGTGAACACAGCATTATTTATCTTATAAACTATGCGCTACAATGCAAATATTGTGTAAAACCCACGTAATTTAGGGCTTCTTGGAGCAATGAAAGGGTTGCATTCATCAAAGAGATTATCACACTTCGGAAAATGCAGTTTACATCCACATGAAGTCTGTGTGTGGAAACAACAGTGCAGTCATTTTCTGGATCTCAGGCCTGAGCTCGTAAATCTCTACAAACTTACTACAAATGTACATTTTTTTCTGTGTCATTGTAATTTAAATAAAAATAGTAATTGTTTATTTAGGTCCTGTTCTTTGGTGCAGATTAATACACAGTTTGCAGTATTTTCATGGGGGATTGAACCAAAATAAACTAACCCAAGTTCATTGATAGAAAACAGCAGTATGGTTTAAGTATATGTTTTTATGTTTATAATTTAGTTATTATATGATAACTAATAATAATTGAATTGTATGGCACAGAAGCTTTGCCTGACTTTTCCTACAAAGATCACTCCACTGTTGCCTCATCTGTTAAATATATTTTATTTAAAATATGTCCTGTATTTAGTGTGTTTCCCTTGAAATATATCAGACAACCATTTATTCATAATGGAAACTTCATACCTGATATTATACTGTAATTAGTGGACACATCATATGTTTTTATCGAACCTCTCAAACCTCACACAGCGACCTGGAGATGGTTTATATTTTCCTCTCTCTCTCTGCAGGTCAGGAAAACGACCACCGTGAACCAGCTGAACTATAAAAAACTCACAGCAGCGCACTCCTCATCAGCTTCTTCTTCCTGACTGAACTGTGTGGAAAAACAAAACTCACTGATTGGACACATTTCCAGCAGCCCATGTTTGAACTCTTTATGACAGAGCTGCGCGGCTGCTTCACTTATCGCAGATCAGATGGACCGGAGGAAGTGAAAGTGGAGTAATGAAACTATCAGGAGGACATTTTCCAGAGGCACTTCATGTGAACTCTGAACAGAAATAGATTGTTTGCAAATAATTCGAAGAGTCGGTTTCACCATATGTGAAACACTAGACGGACGGAGTGAAGCCCAATCAGGCTACACATAGCATCGACCCAGTCATCCATCAAAGAAAAATACAAAGTTCCCTGTGATTGTCAAATCGCCCTGGCAGTCAGTGCAGTGTCTTTTGTGGTGAACCCCGCCCAGCTGGCTCGAAGGAAGCCCCAAAACAAACGGAAACATATTTGCAAATGTCGTCAGGAGGACAAACTGTTCCCCCTCCATCTCCCTGCCTCTCCCCTCTGAAGGCTCGGGTGGGACTTCAAGCTAACTGTTGTTTTGTTCTCACTCTGCTGTCAGGCTGTTTTTTCTTGACCCATTAAACTGGATTTTAATGTTGGTTTGTGTGTTTATTATTCATGTACTGAGATCATCACTGGGATATGTGACACAAAGAGAGGAAATCAATTCAATATTCACTCATTTGTTACTCATTTGATTCATCTACTTCTCTCAGGGTGTATTTATGTATAATTCTTTACTAAAAACTAAGATCCTGGTCTGGAAAATCACTCTTCTTGTAAGTCTTGAACTTTATTTATTTAACCTTTATTGATCTCTTGAGTTTTCACATCTCTGTTACTGAAGTCTCCTGGCTGAGAAACAGGAAGTAAACAGTAAATACATAAGTACATATTCGTAAAAGCAAGTATGGATGTTTAAAAACCCAAGGCTTCAAAGAATAAGACAACTCAGGAATATCAAATGCTGGGCAGTAAAAATCAGTCATTACAGTCAGATGAAGCAACATGACACCACCTCTGTAAGATTTTTTTAGTGTGAAACTAGTGGGACAATACGAGAGTGGTCACTCAGTGATAAGACAATCCTTTATTTGTCCCGACTTTTACAGTCCACCCACACAGATTTGGACACATATGAAGAAAAAGAAAAGATAAAATGCACAGGAGAATTTATGTACAAGTAAAAGGAAGGACTGTGTATGTATTATGTACAAGCAACCAGCGTAAACAATTATGTCACATGGGAAATACTACAAAAGAAAAAGGTATTACAGATGTAATGTGTCATGTTACCAGCTGAGTTGTACCTGTGCTTCCTGGGTTTTCTCCAGTTTCCTCCCACGGTGCAAAGACATGCTGGTTAGGTGGACTGAGTACTCTGAAGGTGTGAACAGCTGGGATAGGCTCCAGCAGACACCCCCCTGCAACCCATTGGATAAACAGGTATAGAAGATGAGTGAATGAATGAATGAATGAATGAATGAATGGCCACTTACCTTTTCTTTACAGAGCCTCGTAGTGAGTTTCAGCTCCCTCTCTGTTAAGTGTTCGTTGCTCTTACAGCCGTCAGCTGTTTTAAACATTAAACCTTTAAACCCCTGCGTGTGCGACCTGACACCCACCAAACAGCAGACAGACAACACTGAAGACTGGTGCTGGTGAACATGAAGCAACATGTAGTCACTGAAAAGTCAAGAATTTCCTTCAACGTGGTGGAGACCAAACACAGAGCTAAAACAGAGGAACCAGTGGACGAAGACGGCTGCAAGTAAATGATGATGTTGTTCCATAACTGATGGATGTTTAACAAGTTCAACTTAAAAAGCACTAACATGGGCGCCCAGGTAGTTATAGACCCCGATGTAGTGGTCAGGGGTTCAAATCCAGCCCATGGCCATTTACTGCATGTTGTTCTCCCAGTCTTCTACCTGTTTCCTGTCTCTCTCCACTGTCCTCCATCATAATAATAAAGGCCAAAGAAAACCCACTGACAAGTCAAAGTTGTTCTCACAGCTTGTTTCAACTTTAAGTTTGAGCTTTAAACTGCACAATAAAGGTTAAACATCCAAATTACTTAACATAATATTCACACTGTAAATCTCAACATACTGAAACTACTTTGACTACATTCTTGTTTCAGGTCAAAATACAAACAACAAACCATAGATTTCTCTTTAGTGTCATCCAGTCTCAGCCAGAACTTGATTTGACTTCAGACATTTTATTATCAGAAAATTAAATGTTAATAAACAAAAATTAAAGCAAAGCTGTGGGGAAAAAAAATGAAAAAATGACTGATAAAAACACATGGCACAGTATGCTGTAATCGCAAAATGAATTCAGTCAGCTGAAGATAAGTAAAGATAAGATAAGATAAGATAAGATAAGATAAGATAAGATAAGATAGAACCTTTTTTAATCCTAAAGGAAATTCTTGTGTCATATCACTCCAATGTACATTACACACATTAGCTCTGGCATGCAAACCATTTAAAACATTTTAAACCATAGAAATAAAAAATGTAACAAAATATATGTGTAGAGAGGTGTGCAGTGCAGTGCAAGAGTGCACACCCCTGCCTATAAAAACAAGCCTCAAAATTGCAGTGTTTTAGCATCATGTAAATGGTACTAATGCATATGACAGAGAAATTGTAACAGGGGATATTGCAAAATACTATTAAATATATATGTGGAATATTGGAAAAATACTATTAAAAAATACTAAAAAACTGTAAACAGTGACTATTACAGATGAAGTTTTGAAACAGTGACGGTTAGAGATGAAAAGCCATTTAGATGTAGTCATTATATTACATCTAAGAAGCTCTGTGTATCTCAGCAGTTTGAGACTTTCCTCATTCATTCTTCACCTCTTTAATCTTCAACAGGTCATTGAACACCTCCAGTAGTTTTACAGCCAGCTGCAGGTCAGCCATAGTCTGTATGTATGGGATCAGCATGAAGAGCACGCAGACGGTCGTTTGGCGCCACCCAGCGGTGACATCCTGTAATCGCAGCTCGTGCGCTCTTCCGCTCCTCCGGTCAACAAGGAAGTCGATCAGCGTCCGTCTCCTCCGCCTCTCCCCGCGGATCTGTCACCGATCGTGGTTCAGCTGCAGGAAGGCCACCGATCACCTGTCGGGATGTCCATGTCCACGTTTCAAAAGGTGACCCTCGCGACGTGCCTCGTGCTGTGCGTCGCGCTGCTGCTTCCTAAGATGCTGTTATCTCGCGGGAGGAAGGATGCTGCCGAGCGACCGGAGGGTGCGTCGCCTTTCACCGTTTTATTTTACCCTTCGGAAGGATTTGGGTTTTCATTTAGCAGCTTTTCATTTAGTAGATAAAATATTTCAAATTATTAGCTTCTGATAGTTGTGACATGTGTGTTTCTGTTTTAGTATTTCAGGTTAAAATGTGTGTTGTACATCATTAGTGGATCCTTGTTCTTGCAGTTACATTCTCCTCCCTGACGAGGGCGCCAAAGACACTGACACAGTTTATTTTTTATATTATTCACTTTTAGAATATTCACTAACTTCACGTCTTAATGAAACTTTATTTTTACGTATATTTTTCTTATTTTCCTTTTTAATTGTTGAGAAAATATAACTCTGTCTATCTCTTTTTCTGTTCCTTGATCAATAAAGTCAATCTGATTCTGATTTTCATTCTCATTAATATCTTCATGCACCAGGACTTTAAAAAAGTCAGCACACCCAAAACCATGACATCACATCCTCTCAGTGAGCTTGTGTTGAATTGCGTCCTCCTCCCTGCAGGTTCAGGTCGTTTCCCTCCGATGATGCACCGTCAGATGGCGCCCGAGGGCCGGGGTCAGAGGGCCGCAGGGTCCAGCTTCTCCAGGGCCCACAACTCTGAAGCCATGGCCAAGGCCAAGGGAGCAGGAACGGGAGCAGGAGCTGGAGGCAAGTCCAACCTGGCAGGACAGATCATCCCTGTGTACGGCTTCGGGATCTTACTCTACATCCTGTACATACTGTTCAAGGTAACACACACACACACACACACACACACTGCTGGAAAGCACCAGTGTACAAATAAACATGAGTCTGCCTTTAAGGAAATGAAAACTATTTTAAACCACTGAATTCAACTTTTTACATTAATTTTAATAAAGTAATTAAGTTGTTCAGCAGAGATGAAGGTGAGCATGTGACTGGTTTGAATACAGACTGTGTGGATGATGCTGATGACATCACCCGCCTGTTTTGTGGACTCACATTTAGAAGCCAGGACGTTGGTATTTGAATGTGGCCATGTTGATTTGTAGGAGTCAGATGTGACCATATTTGGATACATACTGTTCAATGTGTATAGGACAGAAGTGTCAATCAAATTAACCATGCCCCTAAATCTCCCCCTTCTCTCAGTCTAATATCTCCTTAATGATGAAATGATTTTTTCAGATGGACCAGATGACTGAGAAGAAGAGTTAACTTTATCTAATGACATCAAAACGATTTGAGTATTGAGTATTTCATGATTGAAAATGACCATTTTTGAACTGAAGGAAACTGAAACCAGAGGTTTTTGGCTCGACAGGCCGTCGGTGGTGTTGCACTTCACCCACATCGCCCTGATTGTGAAACCTGTCTGCTTTGTCCATTTTATACACAGCCTGTGGTGCAGACAGACGCTCCACTGTGGGATTGTGGGATTTGTTGCGATGTGCTTTGGGTTTTAATCCTGTTATTGTCTCTCTGTTAGATCACATCTAAAGGAAGCAGCAAACCGTCAGAGGGCAGGTTTCCTTCAGTTCGGTCAGAGAAGATGAAGAGGAAGATCAGTGAGTTGCCTCTTTCATGAAAACATGTTATCTTTAGAGCTGGACTTGTCTATAAGCTGCGTGAACATCACAGTAATTATCTGATGAGCGCTCAGCTTTTCCACTTTGTTGCTTTAGAAGGAATCCCAAATGAAAAACAGCTGTTTGTGTGTCACGTCCGGTGTGACGCGCTCGTTCATCTTTTACTGTGCATTAACTTAATGAGGAAAAAAATTAATGTTGGCCATTTTCCGGCAAATTGAATTCAAGAAGGCATCATACAGTGAGATGTATAGCAGAACACACACAACAACTGTACATTTTCCAAAGGACTGTAACTGCCTGTACTTCATATTTAAAGTTAATGTTTCAGCTGTTTCTTTGTCCGTCCTCGTCCCTCCAGCCGACTTCGAGCTGGCTCAGCTGCAGGAGAAGCTGAGGGAGACGGAGCTGGTGATGGAGAACATTGTTTCCAAAGCTCACCACAGTCCTGACAGGTGGGTGTGCACATTATTTACTAAAAGTGAAAGTTTTGAGTAGGGATGGGTATCATTAGGATTTTTATGAATCTGATTCTCATTTCGGTTCTGCATATCGATTCTGGTTCCTAACGATTCCTTATTTCAATTCCAAAAACAAAAAACAGGAAGCCAAATGTACATTTACCTCTGCCAAGGAGGTTAGGTTTTTGCCGGCGTTTATCTGTCAGTCTGTCTGTCTGTCAGTCTGTCTGTCTGTTGGTTTGTGTTCAAGATAACTCAAAAACTTAAGGACTGATTTGGATGAAATTTTCAGGATATGTTGGAAGTGGGAAAAGGAAGAACTGATTTCATTTTGGGGGTGATCCGCAACACCGTCTGGATCCAGGAATTTTTTAAAGGATTCTCCTCAAAGTCT